>PVKS010029391.1:0-25412 GCA_004027875.1 Aplodontia rufa | reverse complement strand
AGCCCATAAATATATGAGAAAATGCTCTACATCATTAGCTATCAGGGAAATGCAAATCAAAACTTCCATGAGATACCACCTCACTCCTGTTAGAGTGGCAAAAATGAAGAATACAAACAATGACAGATGCTGGAGGGGCTGTGGGAAAAGAGGAACACTACTACACTGCTGGTGGGACTGCAAACTGGTTCAGCCACTAGGGAAAGCAGTGTGGAGAATCCTCAAAAAATTAAGGATGGAACCACCTTATGACCCAGCTATCCCTCTACTGGGAATTTTCCCAAAAGACTTAGAACCAGCATATTATAGCGATGTGGCCTCATCAATGTTTATAGCAGCTCAATTTACTATAGCTAGATTATGGAACCAACCCAGATGCCCCTCACTTGATGAGTGGATACAAAAGCTTTGGTACATATATACTATGGAATACTACTCGGCCATTAGGGAGCATGATATGATGTCTTTTGAAATCAAATGGATGGAGAAGGATAGAATTATGCTTAGTGAAGTCTCCCAATCTCAGAGACTCAAGGGCCGAATGGTTTCTCTCATCTGTTGATGCTAACATATTTGGGGAAGCAGTAGGGCTGACGGCTAACCTCGCAAAACTACAAATTGAATGACTTTCAGAACATTAGGGGGATGGCTCTATAGGATTCTCAGAGGTGCAGAGAGGGGAATGAGGAGGGGGGAGGGTATATGAAGAACTTATAGGAGACTGGAAATTGGGAAGATGGGGGAACCATCCCAGAAGTTGATGTCATTCCTCCACAATCTATCCAGTTAACGCATGAGTTTTTCTGGGGGAAACTACAAAAGGTAAAATCCAAGGTGGTTATCTATGATCTGGTTTTTCCCCTCAATAACAAAGTTTATATCCATTGACTGATAATGTTTTGATAGTGTTTATCCCTCAACTGTATTTCTATATTCTTCTAATAAAAAAAAAAGAATGCCTGAGTCATAAAGGAGCTTTAAGTTTTACAATAGTTCCATGTTGTCTCCAACATTTGGTATGTCAGAGTTTTTAATCTGAGAATTCTATAGTTTGTGTAGTGGTATCACCTGGTGATATTAATTTATATTTCCCTTACTACAAAAGATGCCCAGATCTATTTCTGGTGCTTATTGACAGTTTAATTATCTTTGAGCCCTTTGACCAACTGTTTGTTTTATGTCACTTAGTTCTTACACATTCTGCAAACAACCTTTTTGACAGATATGTATTAAGGATATTTTCTCTCATTTTGTGCCTTATATTTTCGTTTCCTCTACTATAGATTAATCCATTATCATGAAGATAATATCTTGTATTATGTACTTTAATTTTTAAATTTTAGTTATTATCATCAGGTCTAAGATAAATCTAAATTTATTTTCGAAGATTAAGTGATATTTGAATTGGAGTTTACATTTTTCCATATGAACATTCTAGTCTTCTAATACATTTATTGAAAATAAAGTTATTTCTAAAATTGAAATGCTATGAATTATTTTGTTGAAAATAATTGAAATTATATGTGTGTGAGCATTTGGGAATTCCTTTATGGTCAACAGACTTATATACACTTGTACATGTATCTTTATGTGAAGATCATCCTATCTTGATTACCATCCTTTTAAAGAAAACATTGTCTGGTGGCACATGCCTGTAATCCCAGTGGCTTGGGAGCTTGAGCCAGGAACAATGCAAGTTCAAAATTACCCCCTGCAACTTAGTGAGGTGCTAAGCAACTTAGTGAGACCCTGTCTCAAAATAAATAATAGAAAGGGCTGGGCATGTAGCTCAGTGGAAAACATTGTAATTAAGTAAATTATACCTCCAATTTTTTTCTAGGTTGTCTTAAATTTTCTAAAGTATTTACTTTCAACTTGAGAAGCAACTAGTCAATTTCTGCAAAACAAAACACAAAAATCAAACCAAAAAGACAACAACAAAAGAGAACAATTTTTGAAAAAAAAAACATACTAATGATATTCAGATTTACAAACCACAGACTTAATTATTTAAGTCTTTTAAAAATGTCTCCCTGGATTGGTATGGTAGTTGATGAAGAAGTATTGTTCAGCTTCTTGTTTTTTATTTTTTCTAATAACCTCATCCTTTATATTTCTCTTAGAATGAAATCATCTCAGTAAAATCAACATACATGCCACTGTAATTGTAATTGTAGTCCCATTATCCTTTTCCTAAGTGCTCCTCTTCCTAGTAATTCTATAGTTTATATACACAGTTCAGTAAGTGGTGAATATATGAAAGAAGGAATTTCAAGATCTTTGGTAGCACACAATTACCTGAAATGTACATTAGGACTCACTCACTGCAGACAGATAATTTCTCATGTAAAGATTGGGCAACAACCATGATACAGAAAAGTTGCCAAAGGATGTTATATGTGTTTAAGGCCCAGTATCATAGCTGAGTAAAGACATATTTCAAATATTTAAGTGACTTTCATCCACGTATCGCATGTTCAAAGATCTGTGTCCTAGAGAAAAATATGAAAATGTTCATGAAATGACTACCAGGTTCCAGGTACTTCGCTGTCAAAGGAATGATCAAAATGTATATTTCTGTTTACAAAAATAATTATCTGATAAAGCACATTTACAAATTAAATTAAATACATTACTAAATAGCTTCTTTACACTTGATACAGATGGTTTCAAAATTGTACACATAGCAGCAGTAGCAGATTTACAACAGGCTTTGAGTTAGAATATTAATATCACTATTCTAGTTCTGTGACTTAAAGTAGATCCTATATATGTTACTTGATGATATTAGTTCCTATCTTTTATGCTTAACAGTGAAGGTTAATTAGAATGCACAATGTACTTAGCTCAGTGCTAAATATCATTATTACATGTACCATTTCATATTTTCAATAATATGAAACAAATATGTAAAATAGTAATGAATTACGTTTCCATACATAAAATATGTTTTTATGTTTTGCAATAAATATTTTTATATGTGAGACATTTTTCTTTAATCTTTATTTAAATGAATTTAAATGACCCTTTGGCAATAATTGCAAGATCGCCACCTAGTGGCAACTGTTCGTGAATTACAGACACGAGGTCCCTGTAAAATTGTAAAGCATTCTAGCAGTAGGGAGCTCATTCAACTTTTCAAATTCAAGGACTACATTTGATATACATAATTTAACAAACTATAGAAATGATCCCTGAAAGTATAGTCTTTGATATACATAATTTAAAACTGAAAAACAAATTTGTGTTTAAAGTAGATCTATCAGGAATCATGAGTTACTAATTTTGTATAGCACAACTATTCCATTCACAGAAAGAGCACTTCACAAATTACTTTTTTTTTAAGACAAAAGGACAGCGAGAGAGACAGAGACAGAGAAAGAGAGATAGAATCAATTTTTATTGAATTTTTCACATGGCTTTTGTTGCTCTGATACTTAGTTGTGTATTGGGTGCTGGGGTTTGAACCTGTGTATTTGCACATGCCAGGCAAGCGCCATAACCACCGAGGAATTGTTCCAGTCCCCACAAATTACTTTTTAAAAGATAAATACATACTGCAACATATTTAAGGAAGCAAATATGAAGTAACCTTAATAAAAACCAAACATAATATGAAGTATGCATGTAAATTGCAACTTATTTTTGAGTAAAGGTAGTCCCACGTCTCCAGATTTTACCAGATCCTTTATAAATCTCATCTTTGACATTTTGTAAAATAATTAGACAAGTTATTTATATTAATCCTCTGTTTTATTTATTTTGAAGTTACTAGTGCTATGAATATAAACTGAGATAATGCTTACTCTATTTTTAGCAGCACATAGAAGTACTCAATGATAGTAATTATTTTTATTTTAATACCATTACAAATTCTGCAAATAATATAATCACAATAATCATTTTAGTATTTTTTAACAAATCATACGGAATATATTGATCTTTTACATTTAAGTTCTTAAGAAAGTAATGTACGGAATATGATGATTTTAATAAAACCTATATGTTATTTAGTTTTTAATATTAAAAATATTAACATAGTCATTGTTAGTAAGAATTCTTTTATTAGTAGTAACAATATTAAAATATTAGTTAAAATATTAAAATTAATTTCATGCATATTATTTAAAATTTACTTATTCAAAGGTATTACTTTAAAATTTACTTAAGGGTTACAACAGCAATGTAAAAGTTAATATAAGATTGGTATGAAAAATAGAGTATATTTTAATTCAATAATCTAAATCTACCAGCAGGAACACGTTTACATCATGAAATGTTATATTTATGTAGAATGTTTGGTCAGTTCACCATTTTCAGCTATTTTGAAAGAGAGGTAAATTTCTTATTTTTCTTTTATTTAAGCCAATTTGTTTTATATTTAGAAATTAGCACTAAACCAAAATATCTTGCAAAGCACAAAGAGAGTTGCTCAATACAATGATGTCAGTTTTTACAAATAGAAAACATATACTGTAAGTACAATACCCAGGAAACCTGCTAGGTTGACTTGTGCATATCAGGTGGATATGTGATGCGAATGAGACTGATATTTGAAGATGGAAATATCATATTTTCCTGAGCGCAATTCTGCCTTTTTTGTTTAATTGAGCAGATCAGATTGAAATCATGATGCTTTTTTCATCATGAGAAAAGTTTTTCTAAATTGTGCTCATTATAAACTAGTCTAAGAAAACTATAAATGTGCCATTGCACATCTTATGTTCTCCCTAGATTGCTGTTTTCAAAATCTACTTCAGGTGGTAGGAACAATAAACTGTTTTGATTTTTAAAATAACAGACTTCCTCTTTAAGAAATACATACTCCTGAGTATAATTATGAGAAAAGAAGCTCAGAATTTCACAATAGAATATACACAGTATTAGAGATAAGAGAATGTTAGAGAAAAATTGGTAAATTTGAAAGCAGTGGTTTCTCTGGTTTTCTTAAAGCACCTGCAATCCTAGCAACACATTTATCATAGAAAAGCTCGTTTTTATCTGAGAATTACTTTCCAAAGCATAATACTAGAAGGCAGGAGGTTGAGTTTTAGTTCCAACTCTAATATTGAATGACTATTTGACCTTAGATAAATTGATCTGTTTTGATGAAATCACTTAATCTCATATTAGAAATATTCTAATTTACTAAATTGAACGAGTTTTATGAAATATTAAAATTTGATGTAATTATTTGATTTAACTAAATGCAATTAAAACAATAAAATTCTACAGACTGTTTCACACATACACATTTATGCAGAAATACTCAAATGGATGGCAACTTTTGTGGCTTACATAGTATCCATAATTTACATTTGAAATGTCCTTTAAATTTGGACCAGTTCAAATCACTTCAACTCCTGAGGAAGGTGGCATGCAGATTAACCCAATTAGTTAAAATTAATTTCAATATAGTAGCTTGTGAACAAACCTCCTAATTGTGCAATGACCTCCCACATGATATAGAGTTAGGAACAATTTATTTTAGCATACAGAAGGAAGAAAGAAAAGAGAGAAGAGAAAACTGCTGCTAAGAATTCATTTTAGTGTACAAAGCATTTTTTACATCGTATCTAAGGATTTTGGATTAGGTAGAATCTTGTACCAGCTTCATAACACTGAATATATCACTGCATCTATTCTTTCTTCCTTCCTTTCTTTTTTAAAGAGATAGGAAGAAAGTGTGAGGAAAGAAAGAAAGAATCAATTATTTATTTATTTCTTCATCTGTCCTTCATTTCCCTGACACTTACTTGTGTATGTGGTTCTGGGATTCAAACTCGGGTGCTCATGCCTGCCAGGCAAGTGCTCCAACCACTGAGCTACCATTCCAGTCCAATGTTTTTTTTTTCTTATGTCATCCCTTTATTTTTATAGGTCTAAGCCTTTCTGTATTGCTATGGTTTGAATATATATGTTCATATTAGAATGCAAACTCCAAGGTACTAAGAGTTAGGGCCTTTGGGAGATGATTAGGCCATGAGGACCATGCCTTTGTGAATGGATTATTGTCTTTATAAAAGAGCCGAAGGGAACAAGTTCACACCTTTTGACCTGCTACATGAGGACACAGCAAAAAGACACACTCTTTGAAGCAAAGCATTGTCACCAGATGCCAAATTTGCCAGTGCTATGATCTTGAACTCCCCAGCCTTCAAAACTGTGAGAAAGAAATTGACTATAAATTACCCAGTCTGAGACATTTTTATTATGCCAGCAAGAATGAACTGAGACACATATTCACAAGATTATAAACTTTTCCAAATGCAAAATCTTTATTTTTAGGAAACAAACCAGTATCTGGAGAACAACTGATATTAAATTCTAATTGTTTTACTAAATAAATTGACAGATGTATGAATAAATCAGTCACTTCTATTGCAGTGTTAAACTGAAGTAATAAAAATCTTTATGAATTTCTTTACTATTGCATGGCACTGACACATTCAGAATGATATAAATTTTTAATACTCACATGATGTTTATTGTAGATATACATACATGTACATAAATATAATAAATTACAAAAATCTTTGGGGCAGTGCATAACTTTAACATAGTTCTTGGTTACATATGGGGATAAAGTAAAAATCAGATGTGTTAGGCATTAGCAGATTTTGATAGATCTCAAGATCATTTTAACAAAAATAAATTTTAATTACTACCTGTATTATAAGTTCATAAAAATTGTAGGGGAAATGTTTAAGTGGCATATGTGTATTATAAAAGTTTAGGAAATTTGAAATAGTGTCCTACTTTTCTTTTTATAAACAGTCTCTTGAAAACAGATTCATTCTGAATAGGTCCACTGCTCATTCATTTCAGAAACAGGCATTATTGCACCTACATTAATAAGGATTTGAGGTTTGAAGAGTAGATAGGCCAGGGTAAACTGATTTATTCTTGTCATTGATTTTTTTTGTCTTCCTTCTTATCCACTTCCCCATAACATTCAAGATAATTTTAATAAGAAAGATTTAACAAATTGAATCTCAAGATTTGTGGAACACAGAAAATTTAGAGAGATTACCAAAAAGCTTTGCTTTATTGACTTTGAGAAATGCCTTCTTTTTTTTAATGGGCCTTCAGAAGCAGTAAGTCCTTCACAACTCAGCAATAGAACAAAGTATTGTAACCCTCTCTACTACTATGAATGATTTACAAGGTCTACCCATGAGAATTCTTTTTCTGAAATCATCACAACTGTAGATGTGATTGAAAAAAAAAGTAAATTATAGGTTATTACTTTTTAAGACATAGTTTTAGTATACTAAGAGTTATATTACAGATATTTTTCCTAAAAGGACAGTAGTAAGGTTAGTTACTACATGATAACTTAAATATTGGACAATATTATATATCTTAGTTTGAATCTCAATGTTATTTATACTTGATTCTAACTTATAGTCTTTCTCATTTTAAAGTCTTATTCTCCGACAAAACCTGCATTTCATTATGATGGTCCTTTGGCCAAGGTAGGAGGCAAAAATTCAAACATCTTTATGTCCATGTGTATGTATTACTTTAATGTTTTAGATATTAGATGTAAGCCTAATTAGGTTTCCTGTTAGCTCAGATCCCCACAAACAGCATAGACTTGTGCCTGAGTTCCTGTCCTGCACATTATACCGTATGCACTATGCAAAGGTTTGACTTCTTGCTTGGCTTCATTTGCCAAAAATTATGTGCTAGCACTGATACAAGTTAGCCTGAAGGAAAATATGAGATTTTGCAATTCTTGTATCTTTTGGTTATTTGAATAAAGTTGACTTAATTTTCAAGAATTAATTTTTAGGAATTAATGAGTAACAAAATTGGACAATAATGCAGCAGTCTATCAGAATAAATAGTCAGAAATATAGCAGGAGGGATTGGCTGGAGCTAGGTTATACTGAATGCCAAGTTTTAAATCCTGCTTCATTGAAGATTTAACTTAGAGCTGCAAAAAATTTATTCTAATATTATTTATCCATTCTCAATAAATTACTATGTTCAAACTACTAAAATTTGAGCATTTAAATGGAATACATTCTCTTTGTCAAAATTTCTAATTGCTTTTAAGCTATAATGGGATGAGTTTCACCAAGGAGCTAGGTTCTCAATCACTATATGCTTGAGCCTTTAAATTTTTACTTGATTTTGAAGCTTAAGGGTAAAAGTTTTTCCATGAATTCTCAGACAAGTGGTAGAGTTTGTAGGTAAGCAATGTTCCACTAAGCATTCTAAATACATACTTCAATATGTTTAATATGTTAAATACTAGACATTTAGAATATGTATTTACTAGAATGCATTTTATGTGTTTTATTTTATTGCATCTTATGTGTAAGAGATGACTGTTAAAATTCTTAGGCTAGGTTTGGGATATCTAGTGGTTAGGATTACAAAATCAACCAACTGAAAGGAACATAGAAATTGTTCTGTTGACTTCAGAAACTGACCTGCAAATAGGACAAAAGAAATCAGCCTCCAAAGCCATGAGAAACATGCCTCCTGTGTGATCAAGCAGTAACACCGGTCACGTTGCGTCGGGTGGGCCCCAGCATGCTGATCTGTGATCATTGCGGAGTTCAGGGCAACACGGATGTGTTTATCCACACTGATTCTGATTTAGAATCACCAGATGTTGCTGGCACCTTTCACCAAGTGATTTGGTTCATTTAGTCAGAACATTAGTCGAAAAGCACATGCTAGAGTGCATCTACTCTCCTGTAAGCAAAGCTGAGGCAATGATGGAGCAAAATAGCTTATCCACAGTAAGTCAGCGGGAAGTTTTATTCCGTCACCTCTCTTCATCAATCTGTACACATGGCTGCTTGTAGAGACAGTGAGTTGATTGGGTCTGCAGCACCATCAGCACGCAGACACTCATCATGACTTCTCATTTTCATATGACCCAGATGGTGTAGCTGCTTGACTGCAATTTCCTTTTATATGTGTTTTTAATAGGTTCCTTTTTTTAGATATTGACTTTGCAACCTTTTATGGATATTTAAACCAAACTGGGTTCACTTTTCTTTCAGTAACTACTTGCAGTAACCACATATTTAAAAAATTACATATAATACAGAGTTAAATTGTTTGCTAATTATCTTGTGACTTAAAGAAAACTCACAAGTCAAAAATTATTAGTAAACTGTTTTCTGTAACAGAAAGAGTAAGATGAAGCATTTCTTCATGTTCTTATTTTTTAAATGTACCCTTCCAGATTAACTTAATTTCTCCTGATATAAGAAAAAGAGAGCAACACAATTACTATGCACAATACCGTGGCTCTGTGGCAGTTTTTGTCCCCATTGGAACAAGGTAAAAATGTTTGCCTTTGCTGTCCCCAATTCAAACTATTAAGTGGCAGCTACATAATTATGATGACGCTGTTCTGCTTGTGAATACTGACTTTCAAGGACACTCTCAAAGGTTGTTACTATGCTCATTAAAGATGACAATAAATATGATGATTTGGAAGAAAGGTGACCCCCCCAAAATTCAATGTGAAACAATAGTAAGGCTGAGATGAAATGATTGGGTTATGAGAGCCTTAACCCAACCATTGAGTTAATCCTCTGAAGTCTGGCGCAGTGTGGCTGGAGAAGGTGGGTCCTTGGGGGCATGCCTTTGGGTTATATTTTTGTATCTAGTGTGAAGTTTCTCTCTGCTTCCTGGAGCCATGCCTTGACTTGTGTCCCTCTACCACACTCTTTCTCTGTGATGTTCTGCCTCACCTGGAGTCCCAAGGAATTATACCTGGCCTTCTATGAAACTGTGAGCCCTCAGATAAACTTTCCTCCTAAAATTATTTTTATCAGGTCTTTTAGTTACAGCAGCAGAAAAGCTGACTAAAGCAATAAACATAAGAAAATGTAAATAACAACTGTTTTCTGATCATGTCGAAAGACTATTCTTTTATAGTACACATATAGAATTACAATCTTCCAACCATGCTTCTCATGAAATATTTAAGCTGTAGTCATCCATAGTAGCGCATGCCTGTAATCCCAGTGGCTTGGGAGGCTGAGGCAGGAGGATCACGAGTTCAAAGCCAGCCTCAGCAACTTAGCAAGGCCCTAAGCAACTTAGTAAGACCGATCTCAAAATAAAATATAAAAAGGACTGGGGAGGTGGCTCTGGTTAAACATCCCTGCATTCAATCCCTAGGACCAAAAACTAAATACATAAATAAATATTTAAGATGTCATTATCATTTCTAGAATTTAATCTCTTACTGCTAATGGCATACCAAGCCTCCACATAAAGGTTAGGTGACAAGTCAACGGAATATCAAAAATAGCATTTGTATTCTGTCAGTCTCTTACCTGGCAGAGCAAGAGTCTAACTTATATCACCATATCAATAGGTGATGAGAGGGCATTCTTTGCAAGGGATCCTTGGCATTGCAGAGCTCTTGTAGGAAAAAGGTGCTGTCACCCCTTGTCTACTTAGTGTCTGACACCTAAAGCATGGCAAAGGGTGGGGGGTGACCATCCTGGGTGCTGACTTTGGATTCAGAGTATAGGAAGTCCACAACTTTTGGGTACTATGGAATGCAACTGAAAGGAGTCAAAATGCTGACAGATAAGGTCTACATGCACAATCAGACTCAAAGTCAGCATGGACTGTTGGTAATTCATAGCACTGGCTTCTTCCTGTATCTGACATGACTGAAAATAACCGAAATCAATGCTTGAGCACTGTTCTCTTTGCACAATCCTGCACAACAGCATGGAAGAGATCCAGCAACGGACGGTAAGGAACCTCCACTTACTAGGTTACCCACTAGAACTGGGATCCACACTCCTGGGAGAACCAGGCCTACAAGACTTAGAAACTCTCCACAAATGCTGACCCAAAGGTTTTTGGAATTCCCTGAGGCATGGAGTTCCGCTTCCTGGAGTTTAGGGACAGTATTGTCCTGGGGCTTACGTTTGTACTCTCTCCCTATCTTGCTTAAAGTTTAATCCCCATTCCTATTTTATTTCTTGAAGTCATTTTCATTGTTATTGACTTTAGTGTCATTTTTATCATTGACCAAAATATCAGGCATTATTTCATTCACTACATAACATTTTTTTATAAAAAAAGAGGGAAGAGGGGACAGTGAGAGAGAGAGGGAGAGAGAGAGAAAGAGTGAAAGAGAAATGAGTTTATTTAGTTTTACATCTGGCCTTTGTTGCTCCAACACTTAGTTGTGTATGTGGTGCTAGGGTTTGAACTTGGATTCTCGTGCATGCCAGGTAAGCACCATAACCGCTGAGCTACCACTTCAGCCCCCACTACATAATTTTGTGTTGGATACTTTATTGTTATTTGTTATAACAGTTCTGTATTACGAGGGAATAGCAAATATCAAAGCAAATAAAACTCTCTCACTATGGAGCTTACTTTTTACTGAAGCCAGATAATGAGATAAAATGCATAGTATTCTGGATGGTGATTGGATTTATTATAAGAGAAATATAAAGAGAATTATGAGATGGGAAATTCCAGGGGTTAGGATGTTGCAATTTTTTGTCAGATTTTTTTTTTTAAGAGAGAGGGACAGTAAGGAGAGAGAGAGAGAATCATTTTTTTTTAATTTAGTTTTTCATGTAGGTTTAGTTGCTCTGACACTTTATTGTGTATGTGGTGCTGGGGTTTGAATCCACTCCTCACACATGGCATGCAAGTGCCATAATCACTGAGCCACCTCTCCAGCCCAGGAAGATGCAATTTTAAGCAGGACAGCTAGAAAAGATCTCATTGAGAAGTTCGCATCACAGATTGGTTCAAAGGCCCTTCACAATGATAATTTTGCCATATTCAGGAATTAGTGAGAAAATCAAGTGATAGGAAGAGGGTATTTGAGAGGAGGAAGACGATGAGTAAGCAGGGTTCATGAGCATGCAACTTCAGCTACCCAGACCCTATGCTTAGAAAGGCCCAGTACTTATTTTAATAGTCCCCTGTTGCTGTCTTAAAATGTTTAGCAATATTATTGTTGAACTTGTGCTTTGTAAATGAAGACAAATGGGAAAAAGAAAAACATGCGTGAGCAGAGGAAATGTACATAATTCACAAGTAATCCACATTTATTTCACCCATATTCACATATAGCATTCACGATGCCTCATGGATTCAGACGTCTGAAAATACATAGAAAAATAAAGTGTATTTTATCTTTTAATAGTTAGCTTCAAAAGTTCCTTTTGGTTTCAGTTTTTCCTTATTTAGTAACCTGGAGGTAAAGAGTGGTAGAATGGAAGCACATCAAGAAGTGTTATAAACAGTTAAATTAGTTTTCCTTAGTGTTTCTTCTCTTCACTTCAAAAGGAAAATACATTTCTATGTACAAGTTATAAATCTGAATTGTGCTATTTCAGGATTTCTGAACATGATTTAATACTTTCATATTTGAATTAAAAGTGGCATTGTACCATATTAAGATGGACAGCTAAATTTATGCAATGATTAAAATTTTAAATCATTACATAGAATGACATTAATTAACAGCAAAACATGTCAATTGCATTATTTCAGTGTTTCTGCATATGATTTAATACCTTTATATTTGAATTAAAACTATCATTGCACAATATAAAGATGGACAATAAAATGTATGCAATCATTTAAAATTTTAATTATAACTTAGAGTGACATTAATTAACAAATAAAATGCATGACAAATTGAGAGACTGGCTGAGAAAGATAAAGCTTCATATTTAAGTATTCTAAAAAATATTTTTCCTAGGGGCTGGAGCAGTGGCTCGGGGGTTGCATCACAATTTTTATGCCAACTAATACCTTAAATATTTGCTTATCCCAGCCAATAGCATGAGACAACCATCTTTGATTAATGAAGTATTTCATGAATATAAAAAGGAGGACATATTTCAAATTCTGTTTTATGTGAAACCAGTGAAAATTCAGTTTTGAAAAATTTGATTAGTGATACAGGGTTATTGGTGATTTTTCTAAGAATTTTTAGTGGATTAATATAGTTGAAACATAATTATAATACAGTAAATAGGGAACAAGAAAAGAATTGAAGAAGTGTACATAAACAATTATTTAAAGAATATTTTTTATAAAGGAAAAGAAAACTGTAGAATAGAAACTGTAAACACCAATGGACTTAAGGATTTGCTTTTTATTTTTTTAGTGAAGAAAAAATAAACTGTGTTTATTGTCTGATGATGATAATCAGTAGCTGCTGATTAGCAAGCAGAGAGGAACAATTTGATATGAGATGCAAAGGACAGAATCAGAAAATATTGAAAGATATTAAAAATGAGACTGTTCAAATTCTTGAGAGTTAATGTCAGTGAGTAATTATGTTGGCTCACTGCACAATTTAGCCTGGAGGACACGAAATAAGATCATGAAAGCTCTTGGGGCAAAGAAAAAGAGGTGAGATCAGTGGTCTTAGTCACCCTGTGAAAGTCCAGGATTTGTGACAGCTGGAATATTAAAAAGAGGGAGTTTTACATGTCACTTTGATTTTATTTATAGAGATTAACTGTCCTCAATCATATGAATTAAGCCACTGCCCAGAAGAGTACAATCATCTACAATTAGTTTTAGTTTTATATAACAACTTATTTTATTATGAAATTTATTTGCTGAACAAACATGCTTCTAACAAAAAATATAATATATATAAGTTCTGAATATTAGATTTTCCCCTCAATACCACCCAATTATCCACCCTTTTCCCTTCCCCTCCCTCCTTCCCAAAACATCTCTACAAATGCCTTAGGATGTATGTCATTACAACTTTTCCAAATTTAAATCATGAGAATTGACTTCCTTTCTCAATGGCCAGGGCCTAGCTCCAGCTCCCACAGATGAGTGAAGACATTTGACCCTTGGTTCTCTGGGTTATGTTTATTTCACTCAGCATAATTTCTTCCATAGCCATCCATTTACCTTCAAAGGCTGCAACATCATTATTTCTAATTGCTGAGTAAAACTCCATGGTATATATGTACTATAGTTTTTGGATCCATTCATCCAGTGACGGGCATCTGGATTGTTTCCATAATTTAGCAATTGTAAATTGAACTGCTATGAACATCAATTTTGCTGTGTAACTGTTATGTGCTAATTCTAAATCTCATGGAAAAATACCCAGGAGAGGAATAGCAGGATCGTATGGTGGGTTCATCCCTAGTTTTCTGAGGATTCTCCACACTGCTTTCCATAGGGGCTGTACTAGTTTGCAGTTAACTTCTTTTCAAGATACATTATTCTTACATTTATTTTACAGAGCCAGCCTTCTCAACAGATAGATATAGATAGGCAGGGAGAGGAGGGAGATAAATAGATCAGTAGACGAAAGATAATATCACATAGAAGATCATCTATATTTAAAAGTTTATACGGGAAACCTACTTGTTCTTAACTTTCAATTTATACCTACACGCACTTTTTTATGTAAGTTTTCTATTCTGGAAACAAATATGCTTTGTCATTACAAATCATCAATATTTCACCAAGTTTCCTTTCTCTTACATCATAGAACAAAACTAACAATTAATTGGGCTAGAGCAGTGGCTCAGTGGTTACGGCACTTGCCTGACATGTGCAAGGACCTGGGTTCAAATTCGAGCACCACATACATAACTAAGTGTCAGAGCCACAAAATGAAATGAGAAACTAAATAAAATTGATTCTCTCTCTTTCTCTCAACTTAACTAATACACATACACATAGACACGCACACACACACACATACACACAATCCTTATAAGATATAGTTTCTCAAATGAAAATGTCACAGTAACCCATTCTAAAACAGCTACTTTCACTGTGTGCTATAATAAGTTTTTTTCTCACCTCTTGTAAAAGTTTTATATATATATATATATATATATATATATGTGTATATATATATATATTTATTAATATTACCTGGCATGTGTGAGGACTTGCGTTCGAACCCCAGCACTATGTACATAATGAAGTGTCGGATCAATGAAAGCCACATGAAAAATTAAATAAAATTGATTTTCTCTCTTTCTCACTATCCCTCTCTCTTTTAAAAAATTATATATAATAGATGCATATGAGTTGTATTAATGACTAAAATAGTATCCTGAAAAAATATACTAAAAATATAAATGAAGTATCATATAGTTATAGAATATTAAGATAAATGGACTAATGATGATCTTTTGTCTTACTAAATTAGCTTTATTAAAGCTACGGGATATATAGTTTTATGATAGCTTTCATGAACTCTGCCAAGTGTTTCATTATTTGTGGAAGTATCAAATTGGCAAATAGAGATTTGTAAGGTACATAACAACTTAGGGAATAAAAAGAAATCTGCTTTACAAAGTATCAAAAAATGACCAGCAATGTTAAATAGTGTATGTATCAAATTCTGTAGTGTAATAGAGTCAGTTTTGGACTCTGATAAAACCTTGTATTAGTTAATTACTACAGTGGGATTATGTTTTCTGAAGAAAGAGTGACAATGAGAGAGAATCAATTTCATTTAGTTATTCTCTGACATTTCATTATGTACCTGGTGCTGGGATTTGAACCTGCATCCTCACACATGCCAAGCAAGCACCACAAACATCGAGCCACCACCCTAGCTCAGGGATAGTGTTTTTTAAAATTAGACTGGATTAATGTGAATTTTTATAATCATGTTTTAGCAATCTAAAGATATTTTTCCAAAAATAGGCCAAATATTATCCAACATGTATATGAAGGAAAAATAATGTATGCCTAAGGAGGATTAAAATCTTAGAGGTAGCATATAGAATTGAAGGAATCAATTCTTTCATGACACTTTGAAAATTCCAAATGGTTAGCCATTAAGCTTTTATCTTGAGCAGGTATGTAATGGAGAAACAAATCATACCTATTTTAAGAAACTAAAAATCTAAATCTAATAAATTTTATAAAAATATGCAATCTGGGAAAACATTATTATAAGTACCAATTATTTTTACTGCCAATTTACTATGAGCAACTATGTAATGTATCTCACCCTTCACAACAACTGTATGATTATGAATATTTTATCATGCTATATAAATAAGGAATTTGAAACTTATAAAATGTTAAATCATGTTTAATGTGCATCTGTGGAGGAAAAGAGTTGATTGTAAAATATTTTAAGGATTTAGTTAGTTGGTGATTAAATCAACCATGGGAGAAATACCTACACTTAGTAAGTTTGTAAATACTTTAACTCTCTGACTCAGTCCTTCGTTCACTAACTACACTCCCAAACTAAAGATCAAGTTTTCAAAACTTTTGCTCCTTTATCCAGGTACGTAATGGTAAGTGGCCAACTAGAGGTATGAAATTATAACTTTCTCTCCAAAACTCCATGATCTTATAGTTTGTAGTTATTCCTAACAAACCAATATAACTGTGTTTGGTTATAAATGAGAAAAGGAAGTTCAGAGTCCTCTAAAGGCCAAACCAAAACACTAGAATGTTTGAGTCAAAAGATAAAGATTTGTCCAGTGTCCCCGTTTTAAGCATCCCAGAGTTGCAGTGCAAGGAGTTGAAATGCAGGATCAAGTTCTTAATTTGGTTTAGAATTCTATCTTTCAAAAAATAATGATCTCCCTAAACAAAAGTCCACATAACCCTCATTTCAAAACCTTTGGATCTCTTTCACTTCTTTACATATTAAATTAATAGATAATTTGTAAACACATATAAGGCATTTCATCTTAGGCTTTTCTCATTTTGTAATTCCAAAGCTTTCTCCCTAGGATGTATGTATGTGTATGTATGTATATATATTTATATACATACGTACACACACATTAGGCTCAGCCTCAAATCTCACCTCCTAGCAACAAATTTCACATAAGATATTGATGCTGTTGACTACTTAAAATGATTATCTGCCACCATCATTTTAAAAGTCCCATTAGTCTTTTGAGCTGTAGCTGAGGCATGCATTTTTCAGAAATGTATTCTGCTTTTACTTTGAGCTGCTCTCATAATAGTATTTGCTTATCTTTGTCATCGTTACCGGTCAGCATCTTAACTATCCACTGACATATCTCCCCAAGCTCTTCCTGCCCTTACTAATGCTACAAACCGTCTTGTCTGTAATCACAGCATTTGAACCATGTTGGGCATGTGGCAGGCTCTAAATACAACATTTGATAGATGAGTAAGTAAATCATGATAGGAAAGAGTAAACTCAAGAATACTTTGTGCAAAAACTATAAAAGTAATGTCTTATATTTGCTAAATGATAGCATACGATGCACTAATGACATGCATAACTTGCCTGAAGTTTTTTTTTTTCCTGAGTTAAAAAATCAAATTTTTACACTTTCTTTAAGATCTCAAATTTGGGGACAGAAAGGGAATACAAGTCAACTTAATAGAAAGGGAAAAGAAAAATGAAAGATAAAAAGCTGAGAGTGAGAATTTAAAACATATTTCTTTACTTGTATCATTAAGCCTGGGAGAAGTAAATTCCCTGATGATAGAGGTTTTTTTTTTTCTTTTCTTGCATATATTCAGGTGCTTCTTTGGTATTAGACATAGAGCTCAAAAAGCCCAGTGGATACAGCAATCAACCAAAATAATCTCTGTGAACAGGGGATCATTTAGGAATATGAGATTGGGAAAAGGAACAACAGGGTAAGAGTTAAGGAACACCAGGGAAGGAAAATGAGTTGACTTAATCTCCAGAAGCAGCTTCCATTTAAAGTGACTCCTCAAGGGAAAAGCTCATCAGTTCAGGAACTTTCCTCTTCCAGCCATCCCCATGAAACCACCTGCAACATGGCTCACTAGGCAACATCTGTACCCAGGAGAAGAGTCTCCTTGATTAGGTATAGATTAGTTGTTATGGTAATTAAACCAGGGTCTTTGTTCCTCACCGTCTTGCAAAAGTAATTCATGGCAAAAGAACAAAGGTGGATATTAAATGTAGGGCAAATTTTTCATTGATTTTTCTGAAAATAATAGTATATATCAGTAAACATTTTTATTTTGTATACTGTCAATGTGAGAGATGATTATGAGAAGTAATGTGTTATGCAAATTAAATTTGTTTTGTAGCAGTGATTGTGGCACAGTAAGTTAATGATTGTATTACAGGAATGATCAATAAAGGGTAATATATGTGTGGTCAAGAGTTAAAATCGTATCTTTCAGATTGAGAATTTTGATAGGGATGGTCAAATAATTGACTAATCAAGACAACATAAGACACCATTCTGAATAAGACAGCAAACATGGAAATAATAATACAAGCATAGAATTATTCTCTTACTAATTATTTCATGCCAATCAGATAAGTTTTGTCTTATTTATACAATACCAGTAACTCATTCTGCCTTGTGGTCTTTGGGCTTAGTCTGCATCTTTCTGAAATACTTTTCTTAGATAACAGAATGGAATCATTATTTCTTTCAGATCTCTGTTCAAATGTTACTGGTAAAAGAGAACCTTTTTAACCACTCTAAACTCTTCAAAAAATGATTTAGAAATTATAAATTACATGTAGTTGCCTAAATATCTGTGGGAATATCCACAATAGCTATTGCTTAGCAGCTGTAATTATTTTAATAGTCTTTTAATTTGAAAGTGCTTTCTTTAGTCTTAGACATGTTATTCTGCTTCTCTCTTTGAGAACTTTTAATTTTTTCATACTAAATTAGCATGTTGTGATTGTGTGCATAAATTATCCAACCATAGCTATGTGAAATTACCTAATTTTCAATTCCTATATATTTAGCACATTCCTTTCTACAGAACTTTTGGCTACCTGCGTAAGCTCACCAGCAAGACATTTTGACTATCACTCCTGTTTTTCTTTTTGATGTATGCATCTCTAAGTTCAGTTTATTAGAATTTTACATTAAGAATTGGCTCAAATAATTATCATTAGTTTAGTATATAAGTATATATACAGTTATACAAATTCTATAATATGCATATACATTAATGTGTATGTATCAAATACTATATATATACTAAATGCAATAGTCTATATTATGCATATATTAATGTATAGGTATCAAATAATATATATGCATATTAAATTGCAAGCAATAGTATACATACATATAATTTAATATAGTGCATGCAATATAATGAATCTGTTAATCTATGGAATGTTTCTTGATTGTTCCCAGTAGAAGCCTTTACAATCGTGAATTTTATTTTCTTCCTTCATGCTTACTCACCGTTTTTTGTCCTCACGTAACAATGCTTTACAACTTTCAGTCTTCATGAACACTTCTGTATTAGTCTTTACTATCTGACTGATTTATTGTCAAAGTTAAAAAGTTGAGTTAAATAACTCAACTTTAACTTACAGTATCATAACTAACAATCCCCAGATCTTGGGGACTGACCACTACCCACTTCATTTCTCATTAATGTAACACAGTGGTGATGTGTCGCCTCGCATCTGTGAAGGAGGGAGAACAGAAACAACACTGCAGATGCATAGGAAGCTCTTAAGCTTCCACTCAGAAGTTCTGCAAAGAATTTTTGTTCATATTGTTTTGTCCAATGTCAGTCTCATGGAAAAGACTGATATTAATGAGTCATTGTATAATCTTCTTATAGGAGTATGCATTCAATATATGGGAACAGTAAAATACACAACAAAAACATTACATCAAATAAAAATAATATGTTCTTCATCTAATTGATAAAAATGAATTCACCCTAGCATCTTATATAGATCTTTAACTGATATGTTTTTTTTAAAATTTTTTATTTTTGAACAACCTTACAAGATTTTAACAAAATAATATAAAATGTGTATAAAATGTGTATATATTCTGGATATATAACTGATATGTTTTTTAAAAAAAATCATACCGTCTCTTTGGTTGCATAAGAAAATAGAAAATATATAAAATATTTAAACTAATTCTCCTCTTTAAAGTCTCATAAATTATAAAATTACTCTCAATAACAAAAACGTTAATAACATGGAAATGTAAATAAAATTATATACACCTAAATAATAATCATGACTTTGGAAATGATTCATAATAATTTTGATATTTAATTTAGTAATTGTTCTACTTTAAACTTATATTTCCTCTTCTTTTTTCACATTTCCAGTTACGTTCTCAAATGTTCAATTTATTTATTTGTTTATCACTTATTGTACTTTTCCAAAAAACATGCATGGTACATATCTAATCAGATATTTTATTCTGAGTTCAAACACTTACGTTTAATGACAGCAATTGGACTTTTTTCTTTTTATACTTACTGAAGATCATTTATGAATTTTCGCTAGAAACATCTGTGCAATGTCAGTTGAACTCTTAAAAAGAATACTGCTTTCCAAATTCTTCAGAGAAAAGAAATTATTTTACATTAAAAGTCAAATAGAAAAGAACCTCATGCTGAGTGTTTTCTGTTTGCTCCTTGAGATCCACTCCTATTTAAGCTGTTTTCTGCTCCAGAAGCCTGACCAGGAATCACTGCACCAATGGGTTTTCATGCCTCAGGACTTCCGGTTGGGGTCAGTGAGTGAGGAACACCAACAGAAGAATGGAGGCCAGAAGTGAGAGGGTCTTTCTTTGTTCTGGGGTCCTTTCTTCTTGTGTCCCTGGGCAGTGGCTGTTTTCCCTATCAAAGTTCCTGACTCCCAATAGGCTGTACACTCCAGTCTGTTCTTTTTACCTCTGCTGGAAACCACTCCCCTCTTGCCAACTTCAGCATAATGGTGATAAGGTGGTAATGCTTACCAGCTGTCACTGCCCTGGAGTCCTCCAGGATCTCATGCCAGTGATTCCCCTTCACGGCTTCCACATATTTGCACAGTGATACTTTACTGAATTTTCCTCAATCACCACTTTTGGTTGTGCTTTCTGTTACCTGCAAGGACCACACACAAACCTCATTCATTAACAGTTCAGCAATTCATTATGTTTTTTTGTAGCTATACATGAATATAACAAGAAGAAAAATATAATCTATTGTTGAACATCTTCTGTCTTCCTTATTTCTAAATTTGGTTCCAATTTCACCAATGTTCACTACAGATTCCATAGAGTGCATGAAAATCTTCAAATCAGTGCTGAGAAATCACAGTGGATTTTATATTAGTCATTCTGTGGCTGACCATGTGCTTCATTTTCAGGGATATGCCATGAACATGTCACTAAAATCTCTTAGCTCATTATAGGGGAAAACAAAGAAAAAACTAGTAAGAAGGAAACGATATTTATGGAGTATATGATATATACACATTAGACATTCTGCTTGACAATTTTCAAATGCTGTTTTATTAGTCCATGTATTTCAGGGGGAAATCTTTATTCAGCTAGTGCAACCTACTTCTGAAAGTGAGTGAAGATTCAAAGAAAAAGAATTAATTTGTTTATTGATTTCACTTAGAGTAATAAAAAGACCTTCAAACCTTATGGGATATTCTTGTTGAAGCTACACTAGAAATGGGCCATCAGGCACAATTATTGTTCTTATTCCTGTTGACATGCACCATCAAGAAGAGTAATTTAGGACAACCTCAAGGTCACTCAGAGAAAGAATGATTTCATTAAAGCTATCAAACTTATCTTAACCACTGTGTTTCTCATTATACTCAAACATACCATTTAACAGAAATAAAACAAATTTTAAATTAATTCTAAGTGTGCTTATCAGGAATGCAGTCCTTACACAATAATTTTCCAGATTCACAGTATATAATGTATGAAGTGCAAGTACAGCTTTAAAATGAATAAAATTAAAGCTAAGAAGATAGCATAGTTCATATAAAATCTGTTATCATTTGAAAAACAAGTTAAAAGCAACATATTCTTATAGTGATCTAAAGAAGCATGTTAGGTTATCAAAAAATGAATTTCTCAAACTTAAAGCTGGCTAAAACTAAAATATGAGTACAATACATAGAAAAGTACTCATTCAATGCACATATTCATCTCATGGACACATTTTTATTTTGCAAATATGACTTTTTATTTTTATTTCAGTTTCTTTTAAAGTACATATGACATAATTGAAAATTCATAGAAAAATTCCATATACCTAGTTTACTTAGGGAATCCCTGAAAGATGCCTGGCTAGTTAGGTGATATGTAAATCAGAGACAGGATGAAAGGCTAAATAAGAATGAACTTTGAAGACCAAAGATCTTAATGGACTAGATGACATTTATTACTCTAGTGAAGCCTTCAGAACAGACTCACCTTTATTCATACAGTGAAAATAGAGATGGTTTGAAAAGAGAGGCAGTAATTGCTGAGCTTCCATGGTAACACTGCATTTAATAATGTTCTAAGACTTTGATGTGTTCATACATTTTAAAAGACACTTCATAGTTGACAAGACCCTAAATTTGAGCAAAGAAAATTTTGTTTCATAAATTCTTAGGTTATATTTTGTGAACTTGACTGCCATATTAAACATATATGACCATAAAAAGTAGCTTTTAATGGTTTATTATGAAAGTAAAGACACTGCTTAGAAATTTCAATTTAATGCCATGTCAAAATTTATTTTGAAAATTAATTCTTTCAAATTACAAGAATAGATATTGAAAATGAAGATATTATAAAAACAGTTTTGTATATTTTTGAAAACAATAATAGAAATATGTTGGAGCCTATATTTGAAATTTCCAATGATAAACATCTTTGTGAAAATTAGGAAATAAAATTGCTGTCTTCAAGATAATTAAAATGTATCTGGAGAATTAAAGCAAACATCACAAGAAAAGTGTTTATGGGATATTGCAATTAAAGCTGGCACATCATTTAATTTAAAAAATCATGCTAAAATAAATCAGTGATACAAGACATACATATGAAATAACTTACATAACTTTTTCTAATACAGGGGTCACATACAATATTTATTTTTAAAAGAGAATGGGACAGTGAGAGAGAGAGAGAAAAAGAGAATCAATTTTATTTAGCTTCTCTTGCAGCTTTTGTTGCTCTGGCACTTTGTTGCATATGTGGTCCTATTTAAAAATGATAACAGCAATAATATAGGAAATAATATATGTAATTCATTGTTAACTATTTTTATAGAAGATATGAAAAAGGAGGAATTGGAAGCAAATATAAATAAGGAAAAACACTTTTTAAAAAAACAAATTGAAGTCATGGATTTTACAGTACAATAGAGTTAAGTAACCCTGAGGAATATGTACAATCTTCACATATGAAATTTAAATTATTGGATCTCAGGAATTTAGAGAGAATCTTAGAAATTCAAAGAGGGCAGGTAAGCAGAAATCAGATCATCTGCAAATGACTCAACCAATGAAGGAGAACAGATGAAAGAGTAAACCACAGTGCAGTACAGGGGCAGCCAGGTGTGGTCTGAGTGATCTATGTAACACCTCATTTAATCCCCAAATGGACCTGTGAGGTAGGGTTTTAAGGATACTGAGACCTTAAAAATGCTAAGAAATTTGCTGGGATTTGGAAACAGAGAGACAGCAGAGTTGCTGGTCTCTTCCTCTTATCTATACTTTTTACTGATTGGGGAAATGATTGAGAATTAAGGGGTCTACAATATGTTGAGGTGGGCTTCCAGAGCAGAGACAGAAAAATGTAATTTGCAAAATAGAAAATCTTAGAATATGTATGTATTTCAATAAGGTCTTACTGAAATTACATTACTTAAAGATGCATGTCAGAAATGATGTGGACAAATCAAATGTGGAAATATCCTGGTTTAGAAAGAATGTAGTGAATATTAAAAAAAATCTAAATTTAATAAATCAGAAAAATTTGTAAAATAATGAAATACCAAGATACCTTAAATTCTAAGCTAAAAGTATAAAAATTAATATTATAGCAGCATTTAGAGATATATAATTACTACTATTATCATTAATATTATAATTATTCTAAACTCTAAAAATATTCAAGGAAAAGCAACATTGTGGATCAAAGAATGAGAGTTCTCAAAGTGAAAGTGTATTCAACTCAACGACATTTTTGTAAAAGAAAAACAAAAAAGAATAACTCTTCTCTTAATTTAGTGATTAAAGAAATATATGGTAATGAGTAAAGAAAGATATTATGTAGGTATATAGATATGCTTGTACCTATGGTGATAAAAGTTAGGAAATACTATTAAATACTGCCTGAAGTTTTCATTTCAAGTGACTTAGAAATAAATTTTTAAAGCACAGTATACATAAAAAATATTTAAAAGGTTTTTATGAGGCAGTAGTATTGGATTAACATGGTAAATTACTCTTAAATTCAATTTGCTATTTTACTGCTTAAAATAATTAGTATTAATATAAAACAAGAATTTAGTTTAGCATAGCATAAATGCCAAAACTCAAAAACAGAAAAACACCTTACAATATATACCATGAGATACAGGAAGAATGATGGTCCATTTTCAAAATGTAGTATTTAGCCTTAAGTTTCGCATATAAAAGGAAGCTATCTTCAGTCAGGAAACCATGTGGTCAGTAAAAAGCCATTTTAAAATTTCCTAATAGGTGTCTCATTATACCTGTAACCCTCTTCGGTACCTGTCCAGTTTTTACATTACGCAAATCACATAGATTGTACCCCTGAGCGCCTATGATCTTAGTGAAGGGCAGTATTGTGTCAGGATGGAGATCTAAGCAGGTAGTCTACCTGCCCAGGTGTTCTTGCTTGCTGGATCCCCTTTGTGAGTGTATCTTCTTGCTTTGACCAATAAAATGTAAATGGAAGTACTGCTTGTTGTGTGCAAGAAGAGATTTTAAAAGTCTGCTTGTGGTTCCACCTGATAACTTTTTATTCTTATATAAGGTTAGTATTATCCTGGTTGGGTTTGGTCATTTAGTATGGATTCCTACACTATGAAAACCTACTGAAGTTTTAATTTCAATAAATGTGTTGCAAGAGTTAAATCCTTTCTTGTAAGCCACTAACACATTGAGATCATTTTTTTTCCATAGTATAACTAAGTTTATGTTGATTAATACAATGTGAATGGTCATTGAAGTTGTTTATTAGAAATATAAAGAAAATTTAAATCTAGAAATCCAGCTTCATGCAAATGCCAATATAATTTTCTTTCTCTAAGATAAAAATAATAGTGGAATATGTTATTGCTGTAATTACACATACATATTTCTTCTGTCAGGTGTGGCGGCACATGCTGGTAATCCCAACAGCTCAGGAGGCTGAGGCAAGAGGATCAAAGTTCAAAGTCAATCTTAGCAATTTAGCGAGGCCCTGAGTAACTTAGCAAGACCCTGTCTCTAAATAAAAAATAAAGAAGAGTTGGAAATGTTGTTCACTGTTTAAGCAAAGTTCAATCCCTTGTACCAAAAAAAATGTTTTTTACTTCAGCCATTAATTGCAAAATTCATAGAATTGGACAAAATAAAGTTGTTATTTGCTCCAAATAAATTTTGACAAAATAATTCAAAAATAGATACTTTCCAAATAATTTATCTTTACCATTTTAAAATCATTTTA
>PVKS010029390.1:0-25417 GCA_004027875.1 Aplodontia rufa | reverse complement strand
ACTCCTGGAGATAATTGCAATATCCAGAATATTTACACATTTTATACACATTTTATATTATTTTGTTAAAATCGTGTAAGGTTGTTCAAAAAAAAAAAAAAAAAGCCTTCTGAAAAAGAAAACTCTGAAACCAAGAGGGATTTACAACTGAGTTCAATCAGATATTTAAAGAAGAACTAATGCTAACCCTCCTCAAATTATTATATGAAGCAAGAATAATAGAAGGAAGAATCCTAAATTCATTCCATGAAGCCAGTATCACTATGATACCAGAAGTATATGAGGATACATCAAGGAAAGAAATATACAGATCAATATCCTTGATGAACATAGATTAAAAATCCTTAGTAAAATATTATCAATCTGCATTCAAAAACACATGAAGAAGATTGTACACCATGATCAAGTGGGTTCCAACCCAGACATTTAAGTTTGGTTCAACATACATTAATCAATAACTATAATTCATCATGTAAATAGAATTAGGGACAAATATTATATGCTAATGTAAATAGATGAAGGGATATCCTATGACAAAATCCAGTGGTCATTTGTGAAAAATCACTTAAAAAATTAAGGAAAAAAGAATCTTCCTCAGCATCAAAAAAGGCTATATACCACAAACCTAACACCAATATCATGCTGAATGGAGAATAAACTGAAAGCATTTTCTCTAAAATCAGTAACAAAACACGGATATCCACTCTCACCACTCCTAATTAATATAGTTCTTGAAACTCTAGCTTTAGAGCAATCAAAAAAGAGAAAGAAATTAAAAAAGATACAAATAGAAAAAGAAATCAAATAATCTCCTTTTGCAGATTATTTGATCCTATACTTAGAAGACCCAAAATCTTTACTATAAGACTTCTGGAATTGATAAACAAATTCAACAAAGTAGAAGGATAGATCAGTGTAAAACAAAAATGCCAAGTGCTTTTCTATACATCAGTAGTGAACATGCTGAGTAGAAATTGGGAAAACAATTCCATTCATAATAATGTTCCTGAAATAAAATTACTATGAATAAATCTAAATAAGAAGAGAGAACTCTACCTTGAAAATTACAGAACATTTCATTCAAAAAAGAATTTGAAGAAGGCTTTAGAAAAATGGAAAGATCTCCCTTATAGGCAGAAATAATATTGTTAAAATGGTCACACTATCAGAAAATGATACACAGGTTCAACAAAACCCTCATCAACATAGCAATGATGTTCTACAGAACATTGGAAAAAAGAAGTTCTTAAATTCTGATGGGAGACTAAATGACCAAGAATACCCAAAGCAACTCTGAGCAAAAAGAGCAATGTTGGAGGCATCGCAAATTCAATATTCAAATTATACTACAGAGCTATACTTACCAAAAGCATGATTTTGGCATAAAAAGACATAAATACCAATGGAATAGAATAACACACAGAGAGACAAACCCATATAGACACAGTCATCTGATACTAGACAACAGTGCCAAAAACAAGCATTTGAGAAAAGATAACCTTTTTAACAAATGGTTCTGGGAAAACTGTATATCCCTATGTAAAATAATGAAAGTTTAACCCTATGTATGATGATGCACAAATATCAACTCAGAGTGGGTCAAAAACCTATGAATTAGACCAGAAAATGTACCTGCTAGAGGAGAACATAAGTGCAACCCTTCAATGTAGTGGTACAGACATAAGCTACTATCTTAATAGGACCCCTAAAACTCAAGAAACAGAACCAAAAAAAAATAATAAGTAGTATGACACCAAATTAAAAAGCTTAAACAAAACAAAGGAAGGAAGAGAAGAGAGGGTTGGAAGAATGGTTGAGAATCTTTGACAGCTGCTCTTCTGACATAAAATTAAAACAAACAACTTAAAAAAAGTTGACACAAACAGAAGACACAAAGAACTTAAAAAAAATCTTAACACCAGAAAAACAAATAATGCAATCAATAAAAGGACAAATGAACTAAACAGACACATGAACTAAACAGATATACAAAATAGCAACAAATATATGAAAAAATGCTGGACATCCCTAGAAATCAGGGAAATGGAAATCAAAACTGAAACGAAGGGGTTAGAGCATTGGCTCAGTGGTTACAGCACTTGCCTGGCATGCACAAGGACACAAGTTTGAACCCCAGCATCACGTATGACACCCAAGTATCACATCAATGAAGACCAGATTGTGGAGGGGAACTAAATAAAACTGATTCTCTCTTTTTCTCTCACTGTCCCTCTCTCTCCTATTAATAAATAAATAAATAAAATAAATAAATAAATAAATAAAAATACTGAAGAAAGACTGAAGGGCTGGATGAGGGGCTGGAGATGTGGCTCCGCGGTAAAGCGCTTGCCCCGAATGCGTGAGTACGCAGATTCAAACCCCAGCACTTACATATACAGCTAAGTGTCAGAGCAACGAAAGTCATGTGAAAAACTCAATAAAAATTGATTCTCTCTCTCTCTCTCTTTCTCTCTCTCTCTCTCTCACTGTTCTCTCTTTAATAAAAACTGAAATGAAAATTCATCTCTTCAGTTAGATTGTCAATTATCAAGAATGCATAATTATAAAATCTTGGAGCAGACCTCATTTTAACTGAGCTCCCAATATTTCCCCTTCCTTCTACCCACCTATTCTTTATAGATATACTAGACAATGGGGTAAACACGACATTTTTATTAAACAAGTCACTAAATTAAAAACAAAAAAAACTATTAGTAAGTAACAGAAACATCAGTAGAGTAGAGGGATGAGAATCAGGGGCGAGGGGTAATTCTGGGGACTGGACCAGAATAAGTCACATTGCAGTCTCATTTTTTTTTCACAGCTGGTAGAATTAAGGGTGAACAATAACAATTCTATAGACAGTTTAAATGCTAGCTCTTACCTTTGGCTAAATTTCTCTGTAGCTTAGATTCATCATCTACAAACGGTGGTAATAATAATACCTTTGTCATGGAACTTTTAGAGAACTAAGTAGTAAGATGTACCTAGAAAATTGCTTGATAATACAGTAAGCCTCACCTGTGCTATTATTTCCTTGTGTATACATTCTCCTTGGAAAGAACTTATTTTATATCTAGTGAAGCTTAATTCCTGTGTCCTCCAGGGACACAAAGACTAATAGGATATCACCCTTATTGTCATACTACATTCTCTGTTTGATTATAATGTTGATTTTCATCCTTTTGTAATGTTTTTATTTTTTTATTTTTTACTGGTATCATCATCTTGACAGATCAAATGTAGCATAGAATCTTTTCTTTACCCCATTTACAACATAATTGTCTTAATCATTTCTTCTGCATACATTTAGAACCGGATCAATGTTATAATCTTTCTTTATCCACCAACTAATTTAGAAAATTTATGTAAAGGAAGTTTTCCTCTGTTTACCTCTATCTTTCTTTATCATTTTGTTCTTCCTTGTTGATATCCCATGGTTTCCTATGTGATCATGTTTTTATTTACATCACCCACACTGCCCAGACTCTGGACTCTTTTATATTCCCCCTTTAACCGATATAAATGTATATGTATATATAAATGTGTGTATATATACATATATATGATTGTGCATTTTTCAGAATTTAATGATGGCATAAGCATTATGTACATCTAAAAATAAAAGGGGGTGATCAGAAGGGAGGAGATGAGGAAACATGGGGACTGAATTGGAATAAGATAAAGTCCATGTGTTTATAATTATGTCTTATATATATTCATATCAAGTATACCTAAAAAAAAGAACCAAAAGAAAATGAGACTGCATACTCTCTTTTGGCAGAGATCTTAAAGATACAAGTAAAAATGACATCAATAAAAAATACAAATAGCAATAAATGCTGACAACTACATGGGCAATAGGTACACTTCTACATTGTTGGTGGGACTGCAAATTTGCACAACCATTTTGGAAAATAGTATAGAGATTCCCCAAAAGGCCAAGAATGCAATCACCACATGACCCAGTCACCCCACTTCTTGGTATTTATTCAAAAGAACTAAAATCAGCATATTATAGTGATGTATGCATATCAATGTGTATTAAAACAAAATTTTCCCCAGTCAGGTTAAGGAACCAGCCTAGTTGTCAGGAGGATGGATAAAAATATGAATTCTACTCAGCCATAAACATCACTTGCTGGTAGAGCAGGAGAACATAAATACTAAGTAAAATAAGCCAAACTCAGAAAGTCACGGATTGAAAGTTTTCTCTCATATTTCAAAGTCATATAAAGAGGAAAAAACAATTACAAATGGTTATCATGAGAACAGAATGCAAATCATTATTGTAGAGGAAGGGAATCAAGTGGAAGAGAGGTAGGGAGGGCATTTGGAAATACTGGAGAACGAAATCAATGGTATTATTCTATGTTTATTTGTGAACATACACAATGGAGACCAATTTTATGTGTAATTAAAATGCAATAATTAAAAATAATAGATGGGAGATCTCTAGATTAGTGGAAGGGGTTCCGGGAGAGGAAGGATGGAAGCAAAATAGGAGATAGTGAGAAATGAGATTGATCTAATTACATTATGTCCATGTCACATCATCCACCATCACATATAAATATAAAGCACAAATAAAACCATAAAAATTCTTAAGTCTTAAAGTCAGCAATCTTTTTAAGATACATGCATACCCACATTTATCACAATGTATATCACACTAGTCAATTTTTAGAATCAGCCTAGGTTTTTGCCAGCATAAGAATGGCTAAGGAAATGTAGCATATACACAAAACAGAGTCTTATATTCAGTCATAAAGAAGAACAAAACTAGGAGGAAAAATGGGAAAAAAGGATTCATCATGAAAGTAAACGGGAGGTCAGTTACGAAGAGGAAGAGGATAAGGAGAAGTGAGGAGGGAAGGATGGGGGAGGTATTGGGGAACAAAATTCATCAAGTTATGTTTTTAAGTATGCACACATGAATATGTCACAACAAAACCCACCATTCTGTATAATTAATATGCACTAATAAAAAATAAACTTGGAAAAGAAAAAAATTAAGCAAAATTTTAAAAAAATCTACTGGGGAGAGACAGTGGAGTTGGTGAGATAGTTGGTATACCAATAGATTTCAAAGTGTAGAACTGAGTGAAATAAAATTTGGTGTCCCAGTAAAAAAAGGAGAGACAATAATGACAATTTCAAGATTTTGACCAGAGGAACAGGAAGAACAGATTGCAATTAACTATTTGGAGAAATCTGTAGGAGGATCAAATTTGGAGTGGAAGGTATAGCAGCTACACAATTTCCAATAGACTTATTTTGAGAGACATATTAATCATCCAAAAATTACATCAGTAGTTCAATATGTGAGTCTGGAATTTAGGGACCAGAACTGAAAAGGTATATATTCATCATTGATGAGATGATATGGATTTAAATAATAAACTGTAAAACTCAATAAGAACATAGAATAATGGATGTGATATAGTATAAAGGCACAATTACATGGAAAGCATTTTGGCCAAACATATTGTGGACATGCATTTGAAATTGAATATCACTTTGAGATGCTTGTTTAGAGAAAATCACAAGCCCAAAGAGAACCTTACATAGACATAAAAATAAACTGTTAAAGTTGCCTGCCTTTTTAATTCCCCTTTACACTTCTAAGCTTATTGTTTACAACAAACTAGAACTCAACAGCTCAAGCTGTACCAAGTATCAATGAACGTCAATTTACAACCTGTCACGAAGCCATTTGGTAACTGCTCTTACACACGCGAAGATGTTTCCAGAAACTAAGCTTCTGTTTCCAGCTTCACAATGTCTCACTTAACCTTACACGTTGCTTTTTAGAAATAGAGATAAACGGTGGCTTGGCCTACATCACGGAGCTGATGTAACTATCTGCAAGATCATGTCTGCAAAGAAATTTGAATGTCTCACACAGGCAAAAAAATGTGGCACGTTTCCAAGGAAGTTGCTAGATGCTCTGGCCCAAAGTGTAACGAGAAAATTCATGACATTAGATTTGGCCAGATAAAAGAGAAAATTCTTTCTTATTTGGAAAATGGAGCCAAATAGTCTATGATTGCACAAGGATAACTCCACACCTCTCTGAGAGACATCTCTGATGACAGATGAGAATTTGCTCAGTATTCACTAGGTACATTGCATGGCACAGTGACACTTCAGAAAGCCTCAAAGGCTCAGAGATTGGCTCTGGGCAAGCAACTTTCTCCCTCATGCTTATGTTGTAAACCTAGGAATCATTCTAGTGTCTGCATTAAACCCTTGCAATGAATTCCAAATCCCTGCTCATTCTTCTTTCATACCATTTTCCCCTTCATTGCTCATTGCTGTTCTTACCACTTCTGGTTTAGTGCAGGCAGCCATGGTGTTCTCACATAGGCTTTTGTGCCTCTCATCTGACCTCTTTGCCTTCTGGGCTGTATTCTGTGCATTCCTTACTCTCTACTCATAGTGCCCCATGAGTCTGGCTTCCATTCCCTACATCGGACCCTACACCTTTGCACTCTCTCAAGTTCAGCCTTTGCTCCAAATATGCAGAATTATTTTTATTTCTCCAAAACCATAATTCTATTTTATTTTGCAGCAAATGTGACATCCGCCTGAAGTCTCTTTCCTGTGAGATGCAGCTAAATGAATTGGGTGGGGGCAATGGCTTTGAAATCAAGATGTTTATGCTCAGATCTCAGCTAATAGATATTACTTACATTATAAAGCAGTTGCAAGGATTAAAAGAGATGAATAATGCACTTAGCACATTTTTTTGAAGGGAAAGAGGGACTGTGAGAAAGAGAGAATCAATTTTATTTACTTTTTCATGTAGCTTTCATTGCTCCAGCACTTCCTTGTGTAAGTGGTACTGAGGTTCGAAACCACATCTTTGCTCATGCCAATGAGCCACCGCTCCAGCCCCCACTCAGAACATCATAAGGAATCAGTATTGTTAGTTTTTATTGCAGGTTAATCAGAATATAATAAGCCTTAGTTTTCTCATTTCCTTTATGAAAACTTTCATGTACCCCTTCAAATGCTGCCACAAGAACATCTTGAATATAATGCAAGGCAATTGATGTAACTGCTGAGCCACCACTCCACTCCTCAATATTCATATTTCTATGAAAAATTTATGGCAAACCATTGTACTTAACAAATATAAATTGAAGTAATTGAAAAATTTGAAAAGTATAGTATGCTTTGTTTGACACTTGAGGATCTTTTTACATATGCATAGAGAGAGGGAGAGTGAGAGAGAAAGAGAAGAGAGAGAAAAGACAAAATCAACTTTATTTTTCATCTGGCCTTTGTTTCTAGAATCTGGGTCCTTGCACATACCAGGCAAGCATTCCTATCCCAGAGCCCCCACTTCAGCCAGGTCACTTGAATATCTGAAAGATGGTAACTGAGGCTATCTTTGTGTCTCTGAGGCTACTCTTTGTGAGTAATATGTGAAAGGCAGATGGTTTCTGGTAGAAAAGGGATATCCTTTTTTTTCTCTCAAGTGTGAAGGCTCTCTTTCCTCATTCCTATATAATTTGTCCATGGTGGATAGATAATATTTTGCTCAGGTTTTAATTTAAAGCAAAACTTCTCACAATGAACATCTGCATTGACCCAGAAAACACAAGTGATTTTTTACCTAAACATTCCAATCATATACTAGAAGCTATACCTTACCAGCTTAGCATTTTACTTTGTTTCTTTTGTTGGTGGTGTTGGGGCTTGAATGCAGGGATTTACGTATGCTAGGCAAGCACTCTGCCAATTGAGCTACATGCCAGCTCCAGCTTATCATTCGTGAAAGGAATAATTTATACAAAAATAGATTTGGAGTTTCTAATTAGCAAAATGTGTGATAACTAAATTATTTGGGAACGATGTTCCTTATAATTACCTTGTACTTCCTGAATATATTGACTTGATGATGTCAAAGTAAAAGACAAAATCTTTATTTAAAAATACAGATGTATATTAACATTGGGAATATGTTCAATTCTCCATAACTATACCCCAGTGCAGATTTATCTAAAAGATTAAAACAGTGGATATCTATTATTGCTATAATAATTTCATTGCAAAATAACATTTTACAACTTTAAGTAAATGAACTGTTAAAAGACCATTGATCTTCAGTTATAAATGTATATGTTTCTGCTATTATTTCTAGAAGCAATTAATTTATCTGTGGACTTACCTACATATTGAAAGAAATTTTGAAAAAAGTTAATAGTAAGCAATAATTAAAGATTTAATCAGAAATTCAGCCTTAGGCATTTTGGAGAATATTAAACTGGATTTAAATAAAAAACAAAAGTACTTACCTTAGTAAATGTGTTCAAAATAATATCAATTATAAACTCTGTTTATTTCATTAATAAAACATTCCAGTCCAGTGGAGTCATCTGCAAGCTAAAGGTCGATATAATTCTTCTTGGAGAACTTCTAGAAGACTCTAGCTACTTTCTTTGATTCTTTGAGGTCTTTAACAAAATATCATCTCTCCAAAGAAAGAGATTTTCGTACTGTAGTTGTTCAGTGAATTTCTTTCTGGGTATCAACATATCATTGAATGCCTAAATTTTAAAGATAGTCTGAGTGCTATCAAAATAGCTTTAGGAAGTATTCTTTAGATATGAGGGAAAAAACAATCTTACTTTCCCTCCAATTTAGCTCCAATCTGAGAAACAAGATCTAGATCAGAGCTTTTAAAATGTTTTAATGTCTAAATGCAGATGTGGAACACATATTCTAGAGAGATCAGAAGGATACTGTCCTTCAATCAGGAATTTGAGTATATGACTGACACATAATTTGAACTCTCAACAAGGAGGTAGTATAAAACAATATTTAAAAAATGAACACTAATGCAATGCTCAGCAATCAGAGTTTGTCCATTTAAGCTGTATTGGATCCTCCATAAATATGAGCCATTAACAAGAGGGGTGTTTATAGGATACAGCACACTTCTTAAGACCACGTCCAAAACAATTTGGCAATGAAAAAACAGTTGAATATATAACATAGCTTCTCAAATCATGACATAAAAGAGCTATGTCATTCATTCCAAGGACCAGAGCCAATCTTTACTGATAGATATTATTTCACCTTTTTCTCTCTTGTATTTATTTTCCTGTTAATGAAGATTGACTCCAGGGTACTTTATCAATGAACTACATCCCCAACTCTTTGTAGTTTTTAGTTTTATTTTTATTTTGAGACAGATTTTCTTAAATTGTTGAGGGTCTTGTAAAGTTACTAATACTAGCCTTGAACTTGTGATCCTTCTGCTTCAGCTTCACAAATTGCTAGAATTATAGGTGTGCACCACCAGACTTGGCCCTTAGTTGCTTTAATATTATACAATATTTAAATAAACACATGCATACAAGTATTATCACACTATTATTTTTATGTGGGATAAAGTTGTAAAAATGCTAAGTTCATATATTAAAAACAGTCTAAATTTTCAACATTTGCAGATGGCATTGTTATATATAAGTAAATAAAGGGAAAACATTAAGAACTATTAGAACTATAAAAAATAGAATAGCTTAGTAAATATTTAGCAAAATATATGTACACCTGTTTGTGTTCATTTATCTCTCAATATTCATGAATAAATGATTTTTTTAAAACAATCCTATGTATAATGCCAAGAAAAAGGTTTTTAAATGAAAGCATTACATTTGAAGACTTTCATATCTTACAAATTCTGGATTTTAGCATCATTTAAAAAGATGTGATTTAAAAATTATTCAAGGGATTAAACAAGTCTCAATACAAATAAATGCATATGCTTTCATTATAGATTCTAGACACTTCAGATGACAATTGAAATAAATGATCACTAAAATCCCTTGGTTATTATTTTAAAATTCCATTTTCTACACTTCTTTGTGTGTAATCATCAGGGAGTATTGATTCAGAGGATTGCTGAAGAGATGCATTAAATATACAGAGAGCAAAAAGAAGCTAATATTAGGCATTTATTGTATTTTCTGGCTTGGTGTGATAATGAACAAAAGTTAGACATAATGCCATGGAATGAATTAGTGTATCTTTTTATGTAGCATTCTAAGAAACATTATTTATATTTTACAGCTTTACTGAATTATAATTCACACACAAAGAACTGAACATATTTAACATGTACAATTTGTGCATTTAGACATATGCATGCCATCACCACAACCAAGGAAGTAGACATATCAATACTTCCCTACATTTCCTTGCAATTCATTGTTTTTAATGCTGTTGTTCAATTGTGTTGTGTGTGTGTGTGTGTGAGTGTGTGTGTTGTAAAAACAAATAACATCTGCCCTATTAACAAATTTCTAAGTGTAAAATTCAGTATTGTTGATTATATGCACCAGGTTGTAAGCCAATATGTGCAATGCATTCATTTATCATAATGGAATCTTTATACCTTCTGAGCAACTCCCCATCATTCCAGCCTTTGACAATCACTATTATATTCTCAGCTTTTGCTATTTTATGTAGCTCATAAAAGCAGAATCAAGTATTATTTGTTTTTAGCTGACTGGTTTATTTCACTTAGCATAATATAATAATTTCCAGAATCCTGGTGTCAGAGATACTTTCTCATATCCTTGCATTGTGTGTATAGGATGAGAGGGGAGAGAGAGAGAGAGAGTGAGATAGACAGACAGACAGACACACACACACACACACACACACACACACACACACAGAAACATGAGAAGTACTTTCTATCTTTTCTTATGAGAGTAGTAGTTCATTTATGAGTTTTCTGCCCTCATGACCTAATCTCTTTTTAAAGGTCCCACCAACTAATACTATCACGTTGGAGGTTAAGATTTTAATATACAAATTTTAGAGAATGCAAACCTTTAGAGGAAAGGGAAAATGAGGAGCCAAAAATGAACAGGCATAATATTTTAGTTACAGAACAATAATAAATTCTTAAGCTCTGTCGTACAACATTGTACTTATAAGGAAAACTTACGTATTGCACAGTTAAAATTTTAATAATAAGAGGAGGACTGGAGCCATAAAGTATATGGCTCAGTAGTTACATTACAGTGCTTGTCTGCCATGTGTGAGTATGTGGGCTCAAACCACAGCACCACATACGCAACAGTGTCAAAGCAGCTAAAGCCACATGAAAAACTGAATGAAATTGATTCTCTTTGTCTCTCACACTGTCCCTCTCTTTAAAAAAAATTAGTAAGAGGGTGGATCTCACATTTTGTTCATACCATGTTTTTTTAAGAAATAGGTTAGAATGGATGATAGTAATTCCTGGTCTCAATATACTCAATCCTCATCTCTACCACACAGAAATATTTTCAACTAACTCTTTTTTTCCTGCTATTTATTCTATATTCTTGTATGAAAAGCATACCTCCATTGCTTACTTTTAAAATGTAAAAATTTTACTATCACTGTCAACAAACTACATGACAAGAACAATTTAGAGGAGGAAATGCTTATTTGGTCACACAGTTTGAGAGGTCTCAATACATGGTTGACCAATGCTGTTGCCCAATCCTCAGTGAGGCAGAACATCATGATGGAGGGACATGATGGAGCAAAGCTGCCCAGCTCACTGGCAGCTGAGAATCAGAGGAAGGGCATAAGAGCTCAAGAACCAGATATATAATCCCCAAGGACATGCCTCCAGAGGTCTACTTCCTCTAGCCTTGCCCTATCAGCTCACAACTATAACCTGAATCCATTAAAATCATTAATCCACCAAGTGTATGAATCCTCTGATCAGCTCACAGCTCTTACTCTAACCACTTCACCTCTGATTATTCCTACATTGTCTAACATAAGCTTTTTCAGCAGACACCTCACATCCAAATCATAACATATACATTATACATTGATATTCTGTAACGATAAATGAGAATTTAGGTCTTTCTCAATCTTATCCTCTTTAAACTTTGTTCTTCTATTTTTCCCAACTAATAAGTTTATGATATTCTGGTCAAACCATTTCATAATGTTTCCATTAATATCTACATAAATGTTATTCACAGCTCAGTTATTTAGAAAACTGATTGTATTTCATTTTTGTCCAATTTCTATGTTACATGAACTTATTTATTTTCCTCTTTTTCAAATTTCCTTTGATGTATCTATAGCTAATGCAGTTCAATGTACCTCATACATAAGAGCTACTTTTAATGAAACAAGCTTTGGAACTTTGCTTTCCCACTTAAAAAAAACATTTTATGCATGCTATCACATTTGTGGTTCACAATAAACCCATTCATCATATACAGCAGATACATTTTGCAGATAAGGAAACTAAAGTATAAATGGGTTAGATAAATTGCTCAAAGTCTGTAACTGGCAACTGCGAGTGCAGTTCTGACACTGGAGTTCCTGAGATCAAATCCTTTGACAAATTCACTATAACAGAGCAGATTCTCAACTTGCTATTTCTCCCTCTTCTGGTAGATTTCCTCTTAGCTACAAGTGTCAGCACTTGTCTCTAAGGCTTCTCACTATTTGCTCTTAATACATTAGGGACTTCAAGTTATGCTCCGAATAATTTTCTGTGTGTTATTCTAATGGGAGCATAAGAGTATCAGTAAATAGCCTTACTTTGATGCTTGAGCATACCTTATGCACCTGGAAATTGCAGTGAACAACTTGATTGGAATGAGGTGTGGGACTGTAATGAATCTCACTATATAAAATGCCTTCCCTGGGAATAGAAAGATTATTCATGAAGAACAAGAGTTTAGTGACTTTACACTGATAACGATCAAGCCATTTTCTCCTTTAGAATTTGCATATATTAGCTTAGTAGGGAGGGCAGACTTTTATCTCTGTCACTAAAAGAAACAAATGTGGTGTGTTTGGAAGTTCTTGATTACTGGCTTTGTCGTTGCTATGTAATGGATTGTTTTCTAGGTGAGTTTCTTTGTTGTATTTTATTTAAATCTTGTCCATCCTTCAAGACCCAGTGCTTATTCCCATTCAACATTAGAGTTTTCACCAACCACAAGCAATAAAGGAATGAGAACTAATAAATCAAACCATTCCAAGCTAGCTAGCCTTTCTCTACTTTTTTAAACCTTATACCTGGCAATTTCATGTTTCAAACTAATATGCTTTCTCTGAGCTCAAAATCTATTATCCTTTCAAACTTTTGGGATTCAATGGATCTGAGAATACTTTGGAAAGTTATTACATAACCATTTTCTGACCTCTAAAGTGTAATACATGCAGAAAATTAACCACATATGTGTATATCTGTATACATAAATATGTTTGTGCCTATGCAAGTATGTATACACACAAACACACACTCAGAAACCTGGGACATATAACTTAATGAGAATGGAAAGAAAATATGCAGCTATGCATAAATTTACAGTTTATGGGTTCTATTGTTTTTTCAACCACACAGCATTGCTTATTGGGTATTTTTTCATCTATAATAAACAGGCATGTTCAGAAAAGTTAAAGAAACTGATCAAACGAATCTAAAAAAATAAGCAATTTAGCTAGGTCTTTACTCTTCTTACTTCTTAATTAGTTCTAATTTTAATTATACCTGACCTTTATTTATTTGACATTTCTAAAAATTATTTCCATATATATGTCACTTAGCTTTATGTTGCAGCGACAAAATACTTGAGAAAAAAACACAACTAAAGAATGAAATGCTTATTTTTGTTCATGGTCTCTGTGGTTGCAGTCAATATAGAGCTTACTTCATTTTTCTGGGCTGTGGTGAAGCAATGCATAGTAGAAGGGCAAGGTGGAGCAGAGCCGTTCGTCAAATGGGGTCAGGAAACAGACAAGGAGGATGAGGCCAGGAACAAGATATAGTCCTCTAGAGTGAACTTCCAAGGATTCACTCCTGTCAGTTAGGTCCTGCTCTTAGATCAGCATCCAAGAATTCATTCAAATTAAGAATTGATCAATGGTCAGTCCACCGATGAAGTCAGAGTCCTTCTGATCCAACCATTTCATAAAAGTCTCTTGCATGCGCAAGGACATGGGTTCAAACCCCAGCACCATATACACAGCAAGGTGTTGAAGCATGGAAAGCCACATGAAAAACTATCCCTCTCTCTCTTAAAAAAAAATTAAAAGAAAAAGAAAGGAAAACAGAAAACTAGGGAGACAAATGAAAGAAAGAAGACAAAATAACAACTGTGACTTTCCCAAAAACTCATGTCAGATACCAAACCACAGATCTAAGAAGCTCAGAGAATGCCATTCACGATAAAGCCCAAAGCAAACAGACTCTACCTATTGTATTTGTATTTCAGGATTCTATAGCAACTGCTATAAACGGAACAACTTATACTCCTTACATTTGCATAGGGTGTCTGCTCTCAGACCACAATGAAAATAAACTAGAAATCAATAATAAAGACATAACTGGAAAATCTAAAAGAATGGAGATTAAATAGAGCACACCTTAACTATGTATTCATAGAAGACCAACTCAAGAGAAATTTTTAAAACTTTTGAGGTAAAGCAAAATGAAAATACAGCTTATTGAAATTTGTAGGATGCAAATATCCTAAATTGTAAAAAATATGCATTCAATATAATAAAATGTATGCTCTTCAATCACTCTTAAAATCTGTAGAACACATACACTAATGAAGGTAAATATTAGGGAAAAAAACTCTATAATCAATCACCTGTGCTTCTTCCAGAGGGACTAGAAAAAAAAACAGCTTAAATCTAGAGTAAGTGGAAGAAAGAAGAAATAGAACAGAATTCATTGAAAGTGAAGCTAGGAATCAATTTAAAAGATCAGTAAAATCAAAAGATGGCTCATTGGACAGTTCAATAAAATTGAAATACCTCTATCCAGGTGAAGAAAAATAATACCAGTTGTATACAATCTGAAAATACTACATACTGTTTGATTACAATAATGTGTTATTCTAGAACTGGAAAAAGTATGGAAACACCAAAAAAGATCATTGAACGCCAGGGTTTTAGGATATGAAGAAACACAGAGGACATTTTTGTCAATAAAATTATTTTGTATTATATAATTAGTGGTGAATACATGTCATGTTACCTCTATTTAAACTCATAGAACACACTACATCAAGAATAACTCTGGGGGGAGCTGGAGTAATGGCTCGGTGGTTACAGCGCTTGCCTGGCATGCGCAAGTACACAGGTTCAAACCCCAGCACCCACGTACACAACTAAGTGTTGGAGCAAAGAAAGCCATGTGAATAACTCAATAAAAATTGATTCTCTCTGTCTCTTTCTCTCTCTCTCTCTCACTGTCCTTCTCTGTCAAAACAAACAAACAAACAAATAAATCTGAATGCAAAATATGGAGTTTAAGTTGAGTGTCAATGTAAGTTCATCAGTGGTAACAAACAGCCATTCCCATGTGGGGATGTTTATAATGGGGGAGATTATTCATATTTGAGGGGAAAGGAGATATATGGAAGATCTTTGTGTCTTTACATTTTGCTGTGAGTTTAAAATAGCTCTAAAACTTATTTTTTAATAAATACAAAATAAACATTAAAAATTGAGAAGCAAAGAATAAAAAAATGATAAATGAGTCAAAAGAGATTGCAGAACTGAAAAATACAATAACAGAAATTTTAAAAATTGCTGATGGGCATAACAGTACAGTGGAAATGATAAAGGACAGAATTGGTAAACTTGAGGAAAAAGCAATAAAATTAACCCACTCAAAGTGTGAGCACATTGATGGAAAATTCATCATTAATATCTCAGGAATCAGTGGGACATTAAGATCTGGCATTTGTACATTTCCTGTCCAAAAGGAAGCTAAAAATGTTTAGTTGAAAGAAAATTAGAACAAAAAATAATTAAAATTCTTAAATTTGATGAAAATTCTAAAACCACAGATCTAAAAACTGAGCAAAGCATACGTAGATGAAACCCTAGTAAACACATATCGAGGCAATTTGCAATCAAGCTTCTAAAAAACAGAAGAGAAAGAGCAAACAAATCTTGAAAATGTGTTTTCCTATGTTCTTCAATGCTTATCCTTCCAAGAATTTCAGTCTTGATTACTGCTGCTATAAACTAAGTCTAGAACCTGTAGACTGATTCTTTCATTTATTCTATTTTTGATGCTTGAGAAGTTGGACTTCTAAGGGTGTTTCAGAGGAGAGAAATCTTTGGTTACTTAAACCTCAAACCTTACATGACAAATTTTAAAGCCTTAATACTACATTATTTTCTTTTTTCCATTTTTACATGTGTAGCAGGTTTTACAACCAATATTAAAATAATTATCTGAAAATATATTTATATCTTACAAGTTTCATTTTACATTCCAGAATCTTTTACACTAACATGATTTTCCCAGTCTTGAGATTTTTTTTTAACTTTCTATTCCTTGTCCAATTGAAATACATCTTTGAGAACTTATTTTTAATATGTAGGTCTTTTTGTAAATCATCTTAAAATGACAACTAAAATGGATTATTTACTCAAAATTTCAACATAAATCATAACTAGTAAAAGAAGATTTATAGTCTTCTGGATCTGTGATTAGACAAAATCTCTTAGAACTGACAACAAAAGCACAATTCAAAAAAGAAAAATCTGATAAATTATAACTAAAACATTCAATCTGACTAACTTCTGTATTATGAATATATAAGATATTGGCTAGGAGAAAATGTTATTTGCAAACATAACTCCAACAAACTTCATGTAGAATATATAACAAACTCTCCCACTCAATAATACAAAATGAACAACATAATTAAATGTGGATAAGAGAAGATTTTAAAAGATATTACATTCAAGAAGATACAAAAAGGACAAATAAACACATAAAATAATTAGCCACTTAGTCTTTAGGAAAACACAAATTAAAACGACAAATAAATATCACTTCACACCTATTAGCAGGGTAAAATTTCAGTGACAGTGCCAAGTCTTGAGAGAATCTAGAGAACTGAAGCACGCTGTATTGCTAGGGAGAGTGCAAAAATCTTAGGATCATAAATAAATATGCAAATAACATCTAACCAGAAATATAACTCCCAGGCATTTACCCAGGGAAATTAAAAACAGGTGTTCTTGGAAGCCTGTATAAAAACAAACATAACACCTTTATTTGTAGTATTCCTAAATAGGAACAACCCAGACGCTCTTCAATAGGTGAGTGGTAAAGCAAGGCAGGGTTCACCCATACCGTGGAATACTATTCAGAAATTAAAAGGAGCAAGCTACTTGTATACACAACTTGCCTGAATCATTATGGAATTTAGTTTGGTGAAAAAGATCAATCCCATAAGATTGTAGACCACAGTATCAATTTATATAACATTCTTCAGTGACAAAATTGTAGGAGCAAAGAGGAGTTCAGTGGTCATCAGGAGTGGGGGAAAGGCCATGGGTATAGAGAAGGAAATCTGTCACTGGAAATATTCCATATCTATAGTGACTGTATCAATGTCAATATACTGGATATGATGATGTACTAAGTAAAGTTTTGCAGAAAAAATTTACTCCAAAAAGTCTATCAGCAAATAAGAGTATGAGGAATTTATTTGTGTTGTCTTATAAATGTTCACAAATAAACATTTATCACAGATTTTAGTATTAAAAAAATAGAAATCATATGTTCCAGTAAGAACTATTAGCGCAAGCACTTGGTAATTTATAAACAATATTAACTTTAATGCATTTTTATATTGTTACTATTCATGGCCTGAGATTATGAGTATTTTAGCATGAGCTAGCTGTAGCAACACTACATTCTGATTCATTTGGTTTAAGCCATAGAGAAGACAAATCATGTCACTTAAAAACTCCTTAGGAAGAGCAACTCCAAGTTGCTTAAATCAATATTCCACTGACACCAAAAAAGACCTGGGACTTTTTCACCTTTCTTTTCTTGTCAGTTTGTCAACTTGGTTCTCTTGATCACAAGATGTTTATTAAAGTAATAGTCATCCCAGGCAGACAGGACAAATCTCAGTTAAAAAAAATTTTTTTTGTTTCATTTATTGTTTCTCTTTACTCAGAAAACATTTCCCAAGAATATTTTCTTATAGACTTTCTGTCATGTCCCAGGAATAAAAAAAAATTTAAAAAATAGGATGGACATATTTGTCTGGAATAATCAGTATTTCCCTGAATTTTGTAAGAGCAGTGTGACACAAACAATGTATAGTGGTGTCTGTTACAAGTGAATAAATCTAACAGGGGTCCTGAGTTCTAGTCCAGGATTAATTTTAAAATATCTGTATGGCATTAACAGAATCCTCTAACTTCTCTGCCTTCTGTTTAATCATCATTAAAATAAAAATGTCAGGTGAATAATTTTTCTAGCTGTGATTTATTTTGAGATGGAGCTTCAGTAGGGCTTTTTATGTGCATGCTAATCTAAAGCACACAGTGCATAGTGTGGTTTGAATTCCTCTTGTAAGGTTAGGAATTGGAAGACAATTGCAGAGAGTTACCATTGTGCTTAGTAATCTCTTAAGCCCTTATCATGATGAAGTATGACATAATAATATACATATTTGTCTTCGTTTAGGTGGTGACTTCTCTTAAGTAATGGATCACATCTGATTTATTGCTGTATGCCCAGAGCCTAGACTTGTGTTGGATAGAGGTTACACTGAGAATAAACATATAGAGATTTTAATTCAATGATGTGCTAGTGCACTAACATTAGATTGATCAGTTCATAATAGTTATTACAATGATGCAAAATTCCATGGTTTAAGTATGTTAATAAGAAAGCAAAAAGACCTCCATAAAAATTCAAATTTTATGTACCGTGTTTTCCCTAGACATAATGGCACATGCTAAATAATATTAACCCTTCAAAACTGACTGTTATCTTTAAGTTCTGATTATTTAGTGTAAAAAAATTACAAAGTACAACCTTCCCACACTTCTTGAAATCATATGACAGCCTGTCAGAAATATGTGAGATTGGGTTGAATTACATGTGGTTGCAAACATTAAAGGAAAGGACAACAGTACAACAAAAACAACCCCATATTGCTCTCCGTACCCATTCCCAATTCCACATTTTCATTACTGATTATTTTAATGAAATGCTGCCCAAGAAATAATCAGCAAACAACATTGATCATTAAATACTGGTTCTAGTTTCTTGCTTACAACAATTAAGTAAGGTAAGCAAGTATAAAAAAATTAGCAAACACTAGGTTTGATAATCAATAATGTTAAAAATGAATCAATAAAAACACAGAAAATATAAATACTAGTTCTAACTTATTCCATATTTCTATGTTAAATAACTATTGTGACTTAACAATTATCCATGTCATTTAACATATCAATATATGTATAATAAACAGGCTTTATGTGAAGATATTTACTTGGATTGGAGGAACAACATAATTTCAAAACAAACTAAAAAAATATGGGCTGATTTTTTGTGTTTTGCATTTGGTTTTGTTGATAGTTTCTTTTTTCTTTTTTTTAAGAGAAAGGGACAGTGACATAGAGAGAAAGAGAATCAATTCTATTTAATTTTTCATGAGGGTTTCGTTGCTCTGACACTTCATTTTGTACGTGGTGCTGGGGTTTGAACCCGCATCTTGGTACATTCCAGGTAAATAAAGTAATTGCTGAGTCACCACTTCAACCCCTGATAGCTTCTTTTGATAGGAAAAAAAAAAAAAGTTACAGGGCTGGAGCAATGGCTCAATGTTGGAGAGCTTGCCTGGCTTGCAGGACGACTTGGGTTCGAACTCCAGCACTACATACACAACTAAGCTTATGAGAAACGAAAGCCACATGAAAAAATAAAGTGATTCTCTCTTTCTCTTTCTCTCCCTAAAACAAACAAGTACACAATACAAAATTACTGTAAAGTTATTGTATACAAATGATCTGCTAGTTTCAAAACAAGCTACTGGTTCTCTTGTAAATAGCACCTTTTGAAGGCCTGGGGATGTGACACAGTTCTGTAATCACAGTGACTTGGGTGGCTAAGACAGAAGGATCACAACTTCAAGTCCAGCCTCAATAATTTAGAGAGGTCCTAAGCACCTTAGTAAGACCCTGTCTCAAAATAAAGGAATAAAAACATTTGGGGATGTGGCTCAATGGTAAAGTGTCCCTGTTAAATTCCCAGCACCAAAAATAAATAAATGAATTAAAAAAATAAATAAGACCTAAATAAATAAAAACACAACTTCCAATTTGGTTTACCTTAGTTGAATACATATATAATAATACTGTAAATACTAGCTTGGAATAGCGTTTGCAATATTGCTGTCAATTATTTTATTCAATAATTATTGAGTGCTTATTTTATTTAAAGAACTGTGTTGGACTTTGCACTTGAATTATTTAAAAGTAGAGACCCTATACTAATATAATTTTAAATTCCAGAAAAGTATGTTATATTAAGGTACTGTTAGATATTAATTAAAATTAGAATAATTTGAATCAATTTAACATGAGCACAGAGCACTTACTGTATATCAGTCAGTACTCAAAATCCCTAATGATTCAGTGCTCAAAATTTCAAAAGAATCTGTAATTAGATTAAATTCTAATAAAGAATGACAAACTATTAATACATTTGAAAAGGGGGAAATGTGTAAAATAATTGTTTTTGGAAGAATGGGAGAATGAATTCTGTGGACAGAACTCCAGGATTGTTCAGCAATATTGTGTGCCTGTTTGAGATTAATGATACTGAATGTAAGGAGGGACCTATGTGCACCTTGGGAGGTTTGTAGAAAGAAAGCCCCAAAAGCAAATCCTGAAAAGGAAAAACTCTGTTCTATTCTCCAGTAAACACAATCTCAGAGACATAGTTAGGTTTGACCATGATGGCAGATTGAAGTAAAGCTGGTACCTTTCACATTTAGAGCATAGAATTATTCATCTATAACCCTGAGTAAGCCCATGGAAGGAAGAATTTGCTATCTATCAATCACTCTCAGCTTTGGGCTTCACCATGTAATTTACTATGTCCAATGGGTTAATAGATATGTTGTGAACTGAAATTTACATTGTTCTTTATTGCTTAGTCTTGGTCTTTTGATTTCTGCAGTTTACCATGGGGCCAACACACCTCAGTAAACTATTGCTTTAAGGAAAACTAGAGGTGTCTAAACCTGACTTGGGAAGAATCTTTTCCTTAGAGCCAAATTCTGATCCACTAAATTCTAGCTCACTGACAGTTTTGAATTGGAGTTTAACTATGTACAGTGACAATGAGAAAACTGAGTGGTAAAATTTTTCAGAAAGGTTTCAAAGAGATAATCAAAAAGAGGGACCATGAAGTTTAGGCGTAGCAGGAAGAAATGTGTGGACATTAGTTAGTACAGTTTAAACCATTCAACAAATAAGTTTTGGTTCCTGAAAAACAAAATGACATTATTAGATAATTTCAGAGAACATTCATGTTCAATGCAGTCTCCCTCTTCAAAAGAAGTTTCAAATTTTTGGAAAGAAAATTCATTTACATAGTTATTAACAAATACATAAAAGTTTCTTTAAGTATCAAGTGGAAGATACAAACCAATCAATATCCTAAGCACAAAGAGAGATAGCATAGGAAGTATTAGCAGTGACTTTCCATAGGAAAAGAGCTGATTGTGGAAAGCGTTTAATAGAGAAAGGAGCAAAGCATACATTGTTTCCTGGTCTGTCCATGCACAAGTCCATGTTTCTGAGGCTTGGAGCCAGCCTGGTTTCCTCTTCTTTATTCCCATTGTAGAAAAGAACAGCATTTGAACTTACTTTGAGGTCCTTGAGACTATTTCCTGTTTCAGATTTCTAACACTGGAATTCAATATTCACTTATTGAATTAGTTCATCAACCATTCAATCAATCAACCAAAAAAATGAAAAGTGTTATAAAAATTCTGATTCATTTAGAATTTAATCTTTGCTACCGAAAGCAAATTTCAGTATAATTTGAAATAACTCAATTTACAATAGTGTAAATGAATTGATGATCATCACAGATGGGATGTGAAGATATTTTTAAATCAAAGTAAAACCCAGAAAGAAAAACAAGTGGACACATAGCAGATTTCTCCCACTCTCATGCAAAAATAAAAATAAAGTTTACTTAAGTACCTATGTAAGATACTAAGTCAGCAAATATCTTTTCTCTCTACTTAACCATTCTACGTTGTGAGTAAGAATATTAACTGTCTACTATGTTACCTGAATACTTTGAAAATTTAGCAGCAATAAAATGTTGAAGAGCTGCCAGTCTTCTGACTCTGTTTAAAATGTGAAACTTTCCATCAGCAGTCAATGACAGCCAACCTCCACGTGAAAATTTGGGGCAAGGTCACAATAATGAGTTTCCAAAGTTGTGTCAGAATGTTTTTATTAAAACCCTGCTTTTTATAACTTGTTGAGAAAGGATGATTCCATGCTGATAAAGCAGTTTCTTTTTAATGACAGTAAAGTTCAGGATCTGAAGAGAACCAGACTCTAAAAAAGTCAAGAAGAAGGGCTATTTAAAAAGCATGTACTAGAGAAAGTTCTAAATTGAAAGCTATACAATTAATTAACTGGAGGGTATTGGGAGAGTCACTAAATTATTTTGATTTTCATTACACCTTTAATATACAATACAGGAATGGAATAGATGAACCTCAATAATCTTTGAAGTTCTACGATTCTACAATTCTCTGACCCATTTCCAGAGTTATATCTAAATAATGGAGGACAATTTCCCACCATTAAGGTCAAGCTAAGTAAAGTTGAGGGCTCTAATTAAAGACACTTGTCTTCTAAGTTTAAAAACACTATGGAAAATCCAGAGTTTGGTATTTAATGAAGATCATAGGGTGATCTATGTATGAAAGAGCCATAGAACACCCTTGTTGAATAAGGTTACAATTTGTACTAAAAGAAATAAACTGATTGTCAGAACCCCCCTTTTGTTCACAAAAGCAAAATGTTTACACTATGCAATGTGTCACTTTAATAAAAATGATATAATTTAGTAAGGATTAATAAAGGAAAGTAAATGCACACACATACACACACTCACAGGAGTACGTCAGACCAGAGATTCAAAAGCATTGTGTCTTATGATTTTCCCAACCACTGAAAGAGGAAACCTGGAAGCATTTCAGAGATAAAGAGATGAGGAATGCTCAGAAACAGGTAAATGTCCTCTAGTGAAGGCCTGGTGTGAAGATTCAGAAGACAGGAGCAGTGACCAGATGGGCTGCCTCTTCCATGGCCTATTCTGGACATGAGAAGTGATACCCATGTCCCAAAGTTGTGGCCTGCCCTGCCCAGTCGCAGGGCTTAGGTCTGCAGGACACCAACTTCAGTGATGCTCATCCTGTCCCTGAGGTGCCATGGCCTCACACACTGCCCACTGTGATGCCACGGTTCCTTCCCTGCTGTTTCTATGTCTTCAGTGAGGGTTATTACACGGTCCTGAAGAACTATCAGGTTTCCTGTGCTTTTTGTTTTGTTTTGGTTTGTTTTATTTTGGTGTTTTTTTTTTCTTTTTTTTTGTGATAGGGTCTCACTAAGTTGCCCAGGTAGACCTCAAACTTGAGATTCTCCTGTCTCAGCTTTCCAAGTACCTAGGATTGTGTGTGCTACCACACGCAAACTACCAGGTTTCTGTAAGCCTAAAGAAGGTGGCCATGTACCTTATCTAACACAATGACAAAATTAGATGGGATGTTGCTTTGGTGATCAACTCCTCGCCCTATTAGTGAGGGAGGAGTTCCCACCCTAGTGTATTGCTGGTGGACAAAAACATGATACCTGCCCCTGGACAGATGAGGCAGCACTTTCTTATTTGTATATACTAAGTCCAAGGAAGTCAGCACATGGCATGCTGGACCACATTGTGGTTGCTCTTGGCCAGCATTCCCACATGAAGATGTGACTAATTTGCTGGAAAGATTCTGTGGTGGGCAGAAACTGAATCACATTACTCAGGGATAAGCAAGGGCTGTGTTATTTTCCCTTCATTTGGAGGAGTATTTTGCTAGGGGACTTTGTGGGAGCAGAGTGTAGAGGAAAACTTGTAACTTGGTCTTTTGTGGTGCTCTGAGTTTTACCAGATATCTAGGCAGCACGTAGTACTAGGCCTTAACATTCAACTTAACTTTAGTTTAGACCTTAACTTCGAAATCCAGAAAGGTGGAGCCCAGAGACTTTCAGTAGTAACTTAATATTACACAGCATGGGAATGCAGAAACTGTGATATGAGGCCCCTGATTCCCTCTTCTACTATTAAGCTAAGCAACTGAGCCACATCTAGAACCTTTCTTATTTTTATTGTGAGACAGGATCTTGCTAAATTGCTTAAAGTCTCAATAATTGCTGATGGTGACTTTGTGCTTGCAATCCTACTGCCTCAACATCCCAAGCCACTGGGATTATAAGAATATGCCGATGCACCCAGCTTAATTTAAAATTTACATACCACTTGCTTTCTAAAGAATTTGTAGTGGCATACCATAAAATGTACATGAGATTATAAAACAGAAATAGAGTGGTGACATTCAAGAAATTACATGGTGTAGAATTTTTTTCCCCATACGTTCGTCATTGAACAAGATTAATACAAATATACTCTGCTTTGAGATTTCTCAGGCAGAGGCTTCGGAACTCTTTGGAGTGATCTTTCTTGGAGAAAAACGGGCAATGATTAAGGTTTATGTGGTAAATACACTTCTTCTGTGCCTACTTTGAGTTTTGTCTGTGTAATCATAATAACCAGTTAAGACCAATAAGTAAAATCAATTTCCTACACAATGAAATGTATCTTTCTTAAAAGTCACTCACACAGGCACATACCATTGTTTTATTTTTAATTAATCCAATTTCAGACTACATTTGAACACAAAGGTAGTACAATAATTAGAGATAAATAGACACAAGGCTGTCTGATATATTTTATAGCTACTATCACTGTTTTGTGGCAGTGCTGTTGGAAGGAAGCAGCATGTTCTGGGCTCATGAGCCACAATGAAACTTTACTCTGACCTTGGGCTCTACTCTGACATTGGTTCCCAGCTGGCTTTGGACTATTTGCTCTTCTGTGATGTATGTTTTATGTACTCCCTTCTTTGGGGGATTGTATCCTCTGCTCTGGCTTCTCCCCATTCAATTTACTTTTCTCAGCCATTTAAAAATAACAAAAGTATTGATTTTTTTTTGCACCGTAAGGATCCTACATCAATAACTTACATTGTTATTCTCTTAGTCTTCTTTTTTTTTATTATTAGAATATAGAAATACAGTTGAGGGAGAAACATTATCAAAACATTATCAGTCAGTGAATATAAACTTTGTTATTGAGGGGAAAACCCAGATCATGGATAACCACCTTGGATTTTACCTTTTGCATTTTCCCCCAGAAGAACTCATGCGTTGAATGGATAGTATGTGGAGGAATGACATTGGCTTCTGGGATGGTTCCCCCATCTTCCCAATTTCCAGTCTCCTATGAGTTCTT
>PVKS010029389.1:8419-25513 GCA_004027875.1 Aplodontia rufa | reverse complement strand
CAAATAACTTGCACAGAGACAGTGGACATCCTAGTATAAGAGGAATGCCAGGACATTCCTGGGGTAGAGAAAATATACCTGACTGGAATCTAGGTCACTGTGTGGGTCCCAGTCCTGGTCTGCATGACCTTTGAACCTGCCCCCCAGCTCCCTCCATGCCTCCGTTTCCTTGTTGGGCAGCGAGCCCTCCTGTCAGGCCTGTCTCCATCTCAGAGTAGGAATGTGCAGCTGGATGTCCTCTGGAGCACTCATCTGGGTGCCCCTGTTGTTCTTATGAATCCAATACGCAGGCCTCCAGGAAGGGCAAAGTAACAATAAATCCACAGAGGCAAGAGAGCTGGGAAAAGGTGGGCTTGCTTATGGGCCCTGCCTCTTACTTATAATACATTTTTTTTAATTTTTATTGTCTTAGAGCCATGAAGATGGTTGTCTATTCAACTTCAACTTCTTTAAGCAACTCTACCCTTTCAGAGTCAGTTTATGATTGCTTTATGCCAGAAAATCCCCTAATGGGATAGCCTTTATGCGATTTTTCTAGAATGCCCTGTATGAAGAGCTGGAATCAGTTCATTGATTATTTGCAAAGTAATGATAACAAAGATAACTAAGCAAAGTCAAAGATAAGATTGTGAAATTTGTGAGTAGAGTGTGAGCTATACTAAATATACATTCAGAAAAATACATAAACACAAGAATACAAATCATTTATATCTCAAGGGGATGTGTTCACAGATACTGAACTACTAGAGAAGCAGAAGAACACAGCGTTACAACCTGGGTTCTAAAGTCTCAGGCTTCACAGATGTGAATCCCACTATGGTGTGACGTTGGGCTAGTCATGTACATTTGTCGCTGTCTTCCTATATCACAGAAGGGGTGACAATAGTGGCTTCACCATACTTAAAGTCAGAATGAATTCACATATATGAATGTGAGAAGTGCACTCAAAATAATAGCAAGACCAAGGAGAGGACCCAGGTGCTGTGGTGGACAAGTTAATGGTCTCTTCCAGCTCCAAAATTCTATGGGAATTCTATTTAATTTTGGAGCTGAATTTATAGTGTGGGATTATATTCAAATCAAAATTCTTTAAGCCAAGAAACATAAGCACAGTTATTTTTGCCATTACAAGTTTATAAATTCCACTGTTGTTTCTTGAGTAAATTATTAAACCCATTACTATGCATAAATACTCAGGAATGTAGAAATAGAAATCAGAGCATTTTCATAAAACTTTATTTCAGTCACCAGCTTTTGTGACATTTTAATCATGCTTCATTCCTGAGAGTGCAGTTTTTATATCTGCTAATGCCTACTGGCAAATATCTTAGCTTCTTGGGTGTTAGATTTTGTATTTCTTCTCTAATATGCTGCCATCTGAGAGAATGTGTCAAAAAGGATCATCCAGAACATGAGTCATGAAAGTCACTGGCAGAAGACAACTTAGGAAACTGTCATGGGAGCCCTTGGCTGCAAGTCATGGATTCTAACACCTGACATCAGCTGCCACACTGAAGAGGTTTGATGGGAGCCAACTGCCAGACAACTTGTCATCTGCAGGCTCTTTGGAATTCCATAGAAGGAACCTATTTCAGAAGTTATGTCAATGACAGTATCAGCTAATGTTTATTATGGCTTACTATGTGCCCAATACCATAGGATGGGCTTTATCCTATAAGACAGGTACTGCTGTCATCATCTCCAGTTTGCAGGTGAAGAAACTGAGACAATGAATACAAGTAAGATATCCAAGATCACTCAGCCAGGAAACAGGAGAGCAGAGGTTTGAATTCGTTGAGTTTGTATTCTTACCTACCTAATTGCTTTCCATGGAAGTGATTTGGGATTCAAAAATTAAGCTAAACTAAACTAAACAAACAAAGTAAAGCCCTTTTATAAAGGCTTTTTAAAAAGGTTTTTAAAAGCTCAAAAAGCAAGTTAAAGGGATTTGTGCTGTATTTTAATCTATTGTTTTGATTACTTGGGTTGTTTATTCACTTTGATTCCATGTAAGTATTTTAAATTAATTTTCTGGTTATTAAATTTCTGCCTTTAATTCAAATGAGAAATAATAAAAAGGCAAAGTATTGCAAGTTAAAAGGCTCAAGTCCTGCTCTTGGCTTTGCCAGGAATTGCTGTGTGAATTTGTCCAGGCCTCAGTTTCCCCATGTTCCTTTCCTGAACTAAGTCCACGCAGGGTATGCAAAGTGTCATTCTATGAAGTTAAGAGACGCCGCCTGGTGAGTTGCAGATGGCTGGGGCACATTGCCAAGGGGCTGGTGTCTCCATCCGAGCTTTAATGGCTGCGTGCTCCAGCTCCCCTGCACGACTTGGCTATTCACCAGTGTAAGATGTCACAGAGACATGCTTGAATTGGCCAGGACCCAGTATGATATTTAGAAAGAAGAAAATGAAAGCTTAAGGATGATCAAGTTTTCTTAAGTAAAATTAAACAAAACCATACTATGCTCTTTCTCATTTCCACTCAAAGCACTTCTCATGTTTGCAAAGAGAATGACAAGATGAATGTGTCAGCTTTTCATGTTTCCTGATGTGATGTGTGGGTTGGTAGTTCAGCACAAAACCACCCGTTTTATAGGAATCACATTTCAGAGCCAAGCTTTGTTCTCTGATATCACAGTGATAGTCTTAATTAAAGAATTCAAGAACAAAAGCAAGTGGTGGAAGGCCCTCATTCATCACTAATATACTAGAATTCTGTTGTTTAGGGGAAAGAAGATGTAACAGCGCAGAAAAATGCCAGTTCTATGAGGTGTAAGCATTTTCTTCTTTTTAGTCTGCTGTGCAAATTCATGGAGACCATAATTGATTAATAAATTAGCTTATAACTTTCCACCCAAAACAATATTGTTTGTTTTCCCCAAAATTAGTTTTTCATTTCTATTTTCAAAATTATTTACTGAGAACCTGCCATGGGTAAGAAACTAAAGTCCAAATTCTCATTGTCTTACAAATTCTCAATCTTTGCCATAGGATTTAAAAGAAATTTTTGGAGGCTTACGAACTTCTGCAATTCTGTTTTTAAAGTATCCAAGAATTAGTCAACTAATTAACTAATTCTTTTTAAACAGAGTTGAAAACTGATTTACTTGTTCCTCTAAGAATTTCGACTCCTGCCTCTACCCCTCTTCTCTCCTTTGCAATTCAACTACGCCTTCGAATACCATTCTTTAAAAGGAGGCTTTATGGCTTTGGAGGAATAAGCTGATTTCACAGCCAGCTTTGCCACTGCTGTGGAAAACGGAGTGCACACGCAAGCCAGCTGAAGTCATACGAACTGCAAGGATTAGGGCTGCGGGGGCCTCCACCGCTGCTGTCAAATCGCAATTGGAAACAGCTTTCCGAAAGAACAGCCTGAGAAATCAGGGATTCTTGTCCACAGCTCACTAGGCTGCTGGGCTTCTAATGGAGCCTGGCATGAACGCACTTTAGAGATCAGAAATGTGAAAATCACAATAAAACCAAACTAGAGTATCTTCTGGCTTCTGAGCTTTGTTCTTCCTGGGCCCCTTCCAGGACTGTAATTATTGTCACTCACCAGTTACTAGGAGCTAGTTTCTGCTCAGGTCCAGGAGGTCCAGGAAGGCTAGATCCAATGGAATTACAGGTTCAGCTCAAGGTCCTCCTTTACCCAACTACCAGATGTGTAAATTATCTACCTTCTCAAATTCTTAACTTTATCTCAGTTTCTTCGACTTTATCAGCCATTTACATATAAGACAAGCCTTTCACAGATCACAGTAAAACTATTTAGAATTTTCATGAGCTAGAATCATTCAATGGAAGTTCTTTTTCTTGAAGGAAAGAGTTACCTCTCCAGGAAACAACCTTGTGTCAGTAATAATTTAGTTTAAAAACAAAACTTTCAGATTTTTGTCTTTTTAACATTAATCTAGCAGTAGCTCAATTTCCTATACCTCTGTCTAGATCCAAAAGCTAACAGATGGCATAAGACTCAGGCCAATCTTTACAGTGTCCGTTTCACTTGTCAACTCTCCAGTCATCTTGGAGACACATTTAATAAGATAGAAAAATGAACTAATCAGAGGTTGATTTAAAAAACTGAGCTTATTTGACTATTGCCAACCTACTTGTAACATGCAAGTCCCCCATTCTGATGATATAGGACACTGTTGCTATACATGGATGGTAGCACCCAGGGTGGGCCAGCTGCAACTTTCAACTTGAGGCATGCTTCGCTGACACTCCGTTAGATGTTCAGTTTCTAGACACCTACTTTAAAAGTGCAACTCAAACGCCATCACTCAGTGGAACTTGTCCTGGTCTCTTTAGTCAATGAATCTCTTTAGACTCTGGAACCCACGTTTAGCACAGGATATTCTGTACATTATATTTAGTCGCCAGTAGGTGAATAGTTCCCCACTAGATGGTACTCTGCTTCCCTAAAGCCAGTGATTGTGCCTTATTCATTTCTGTACATCTTCTCTCACACTGTTCTGGAATTAAAGCCCAGAGCCTAATTCAAAACAAAACAGAACCCTCTATCGTCTAAAAGGTATTACCAATTTGTTATTACAATCATGTGCTGCATAAACCCCTTTCAGTCTTTGAGGAACTGAATGTATGATGGTGTTCCCATAAGAAAATTCCCATTACCTGGTGACATCATCGCCATCCTCACAACGCATGGCTCACACATCTGTGGTGATGCTGCTATAAACAGACCTACTGCGCTGCCAGTCACATAAAGATATAGCACAGACAATTATGGACAGTACATAATACTTGAGAATGACAATAAATGACTAGGCTATTAGTTTCTATATTTCCTTTTCATTTTGTTGTTATTTTAGAGTGTACTTCTTCTATTTATTAAAAAATGTGCTGTAAATATTATGCTCTGTTACACTGGCAGCAACCTCACACACTGTGTGTTTACCATGCCGGTTGATCGCATCATGTTCTCTTCTGCTTGACTTAACCTCATGTTGGTTCATTCCTCACAGCCTTAGAAGCAATAGGCTACACCACTCTCACACTCAGACGCGCGCACACACACACACACACACACACACAAATATACCCTAGGTGTGCAGTAGGCTATAGCAACCAGGTTTATGTAAATATACTTACGATATTTACACGATGACCAAATAATTTAACAATGCATCTTCAGATCATGTCCTATTGCTAAATGATGCACAGCTGCATTTAGAAATGGTGGACAGTATTTCAGAGAGTAGAAGCAAGTTCATGGAAAGACCATTACACATAAATTGGATGCTCAGCAAAGATAAACACAAGGCTCCGAAATAGTATTCAACTATCACAAAATTTGTTACAAACTAAAGCAAATTTCAACTTATTGGCAATTCTTTAAAACAGCAATCGATGAATTAAAAATTTTCAAAATAACATATCCTCAAATAAAATCAATTTCTTTTCTTCTTCTTCTTCTTTTTTTTTTGGAGGGAGAAGGTTGCTGGGGATTGAACCCAGGGGCTTGCACATGCGAGGCAAGCACTCTACCACTGAGCTATACCCCCAGCCTCTAAAAGTAATTTCTTAAAAGTGCATAGAGAACTACTTATGAACAATCTAACTATATCCCAGGGAAAATTTTTATCGATAAAAACCAAACAATAGCTTAGTGGTAGAGTGTTTGTGTAGCATGGATGAAGCCCTGGGTTCAATCCCCAGCGCCACAAAATAACAACAACATTAATGATGATGTCTGGCCTCACCTCTAATCCAGCAACGAAGTCAACTTGTTTGGAACAATAATATTTGCACAACCCTTACCTTCAAGAATATACATCTTTTGAGCATCTTCACAATGAAATATCCCCAGTAAAGGTGAAGGACCTGCAGTATCATGAGCTGTAGGTTGAGGAAGATGTATGAAAAGAAAGGCTCAAGGTAATGCAGAGGCAGAATCAGCGTGCAATACAAAATCCTGAAAACCAAACATACGGGAGAATTGCATTACACCCAAAGTACTTGTGAATCTTTCAACAAAACCCAAATATTTTCTCTTCCCCAAAATACAACATGTACTTCACTGCTAATGATGTCCAGGAAATTCTCAAGGGAAAAAAATAGAATAATATTACCTTCTACATCACTATTGGCGAGCAATAAAACAGTTCAAACTATTTCCTGGGAGAAAAGTTAAAGCCCACCACTTACACTAAAGTCTCTTCTCTGCAAAGAGAAGAGCACACACTAACCCTACTCACCTTCCCAGGACAGGGGAGGGGATGTGAGGGACAAATGCAATAACATGTTACTCGGGGTTACTATCATGATCCCATTTGTTTGTCTTCAAAGGTGAATGGAGGGGCCTGTAGATGTTGCTCAGAGGTAGAAAATTTGCCTATCATGTGAAAGGCTGGAGTTCAATCCTCAGCATCACACACATACACACACACACACAAGGTGAGTGGAGAATTTCATAAAAGTACAACTTCTAAATAAAAGCTGCTTTAACAAGGTGGAAATTCCATGATTATTTCCATTTGCATCCTAAAGTGAACTGCATACTTAATCGATGTCATAAACAGCTCCCCAGACACAATTTGAACGATTCCTGATAACTCAAGATGCACAGTGTCTTCAGATATTATTCTGGTAGGGAGGGCTAATGATTCCTTTCCAAAATTTCAAGCACTACTATGATTTTAGAGATCTTGGACAGATTTGTTTACATTCTTATTATGTAGTTATAAAAGCAATGTGATCACTTAAACTGAGAAAAGAAAAAAGAAAAAAATGCTCATAATACCATTCTCATAAATAATGTCTTTGTGTTGCCCTCCAATTATTCTGACAGATTTATTTTAACTTATTTTTTAAATTAGTATACTGTCAATTTTCCTGGGTTTTGGTGTATAACCCAATAACTTATAAAATACGTATGTCTGTGTAACTACAACACGATGAGGACACAGAACAGTCCATCATGTCAAAGAGCTCCCTGGCACCATCGCTTTACCTTCACACCCTCCCCATCCTTAACATCTGCAGCCCCTTACCTGCTCTCCACGCTTCGCGTTTGTCTTTTTGTGGACTCACGCAGTGTGTGAGTTTTTGAGACTGCACCCTTTCCTAGGCATGGTGCCCTTGAGTTCAGACAAGTGTCAATAGCACCTGGTAACTCACTGTATGGATACACCCCAGTTTATCTGCTCACCTATTGAGGAGCAGTAGGGTTGTTTCAAGTTTTTGACAATTATGAATAGGACTGCTAAAAATATTCACATACATGTTTTTGTGTTAACATAAGTTAACTGTCAATTCTTAAGAGTGAGTAAGTAGGGTGGAACAGCTCTGTAGCTCATGGTAAGTATATATTTAACTTTGTAAGGGACTAAAAAATGTTTTCCAGGGTGGCTGCTTTGCATTCCCACCAGCAATGCATGAGAATGTCTGCTGTTCTGCATCTTCATCAGCACCTAATATTGTCCTATAGACAATATATTGTCTGTGCGAAGATACAACACTTGTGAGATTTTATGCTTAATTCCATTTAGTTTTACATCAAAGACATTTTACACTGCTTAAACAAATGGTCTTTTCCAAATGGAAGATAATTTCTTTAAAACTGCATGTTCCTAAAAATGATATTATTGTTTTAAGGTATACATTACATTTACAAAAATCCCAAATACATATTAAAAAGTATTAAAACATTGCCAAATTACTTGCCAAAATTATAACAATTCTTAAGGTCACCAGTATTTTTTGAATAGTTTTATTGAACTCCCCCCAACCAGTATTGGTGAGTATGAGTGAGTTTAAAATGTTAATTAAAAAAACAAAACTATTTCATCTGGCATTACGTGCAATGCTTTTACAGATCCCCTGTGTCTACTTACTAGCTACATTTCCTCCTTTTTGAGTTCAAGTTCTTTTTTGAAAACCAATATAAACTCCATGATAAATAAAGGTACTAGCCACTTATCCATTTTATTTATGTATTTCTCCAGTTTACATTTCAATTAAAAATACAGCCTTATTATTTTTTAGAAACTTAGGCAATACAGAAAAATATAAAGAAGTTAAGAAAAAATCACCAAAGTCTTACAACTCAAAATACCCTAGAATATTTTGGTGAATATAACTCAAACCATCTCCCCTAAAAACACATTTGTTAAGCTGCCTTTATTTTTTTATCCCTTGTAATTACATGATTTTATATAATAATGATCATACTATACATGTAATTTTGTGCCCTGATTTTTTCACTCAATAATTTGTTGCAGAGTTTTCTATGCCAATGAGTATAGATAGCTATATATCAAAACAAGTGAAATTGTAGAGAGAGAGATAATAAATGTTTCAGGCCTCTGGGTCATTCAATCTCTGTTGCAAGGACTGATTTCTGCTCTTATAGTACAAAAGCAACCATGACAGCTAATAGTACATAAATGATTTCATATATAAACAGTATGTAAATCAATGGGTGTAGCTGTGTTCCAATAAAACTTTATTAACAAAACCAAGCAGTGGGCTGAATTTAGCCTGTGAGACATAGTTTGCCAAATGTATATCATCCCATGTAATGACTGCACAGAAATTCATTTCATTGATATAACATAAATAATCCCTAATTGAAAGACAAAATTTAAGCTCTTCCCAAATTTTCTTTACTAAAGAACACTGTGAGGATCACTTATAAAAACAAAAACACGTGGATAAAATTGTTTGGTTCTACTTTTACAACAGAGAAGATCCTGAACTTGAATCAAAGATGACACTCATGTTTACATTTGGGAATATATGACTAAGCTTCTTTCCTGCAAGACTATGCAATTTGTAGTCTGGCACCCAATGTATGATAGTCCCTGCTTCCTCAGTTCTTAATCAACTAGTATTTTGTCAGTCACTATCTAAAAGAACACTGCACTATTTGTGTTATTACTTCACATGAAGTGACTACATCTCATGCACACATTTACATGTTACTGATTATTTTTTTTCTGTGTGAACTGCTTATCCATGGCATCTGTTCACTTTTTAATTGCAGTGTCTACTTTTTGTGGTGACTCAAAAGTATTCTTTATATTAAGGAAAACAATGACATTTTTAATTCATGTTAGATATCATTATAGTTTAAGACTTTCTTTCAATCCTTTTTATATTTTTTGACACATTGGTCTTTTAAACATTTTTATAATCCAATCTGTTGTTTCCTTTATATCTTGCTTACATGCTATGCTTTAAAAGATCTTTTTCATTCTCATATAAAACAAATTTTCCCACATTTTCTTAAAATCCACCTCTACTGGGACTGGAGCAGTGGCTCAGCAGTTCTGGCACTTGCCTGGCATGCATGAGGACACCGGTTTGAACCCCAGCACCACGTACACAAGTAAGTGTTAGAGCAAAGAATGAAAAACATGAAAAACTAAATAAAATTGATTATGTCTCTTCCCCTGCTCCACTTCCCTTTCTCTTAAAAAAAAAAACTCCAGCTCTACTACTTACAGGCTGTGTAACTTTGTGTCACTTCTTTGTGCATTTTCTCAACTATAAAGTAGAAGCAAAAAGTACCTACATTATTCATCAATAAACATTGAGCACCTACTGAAGTGCTGCCTGGCACTTGGGAGGAAGTAGGAATACAGTAATGAATAAAAAGGACCCATCCACCTGGACTAGTGGGGCTCACATTTTGGTGCTCACATTCATAAAGTTATTAGAGGGAATTAAAGGTGATAATATATGTAAGCCCTTTGCTGTTCTAGTTTTCTGTGTCCTTGGTCAATTTTCTGTATTCTCTCAGCCTAGAATGTATCTCTAATAGTCTCTACATTATTCTGATCACTCCTGAATTTATAACTTTGCTGCAAGACCCCTGCTACCAACATCATAGGCCCTGCAGCAATAGTTGCTCATTTGAACTGGTCCTTCACTGGCAAGTAGATTCCCAAAGAAAGAGCCATAGCGGTGGTCATCTATGGTCCCCCCCCATCTGATCCAGTGCCTTGTCCCTTTCTAGGTCCCCTACTGGGAATTTGTCAGTGTCAAAATTGACAAAGGGACTTAGTTGAAAACACCTCTTTACACAGTCTACTAGAGAATGTGAATCATTAACAAACATATAATCATTCATTGTGATCCATGCAAAAAGAAAAGGGAAGGTATATGGCAGGGTTCTGACTGAACTGAGATTTCCTTCCCTGCTCCCGCTAGTTGAAGGGAAGACAGAGGAGAGAGAGTTCAGTTGGAGGAACTCGTACTGTATGTTTAGATGTCCTTCAGGGGCAGGCACCATGGAAAATGCAAGCAGCTGAAGAGCCTTGATGACAGTCCCTTCCATCGTGAGAGCTGCTTGGTTTGCAAAGCCCCGAAGGGAGTGTTAAGGGAGAGGAGAGGAAGGGTGGTCTAGGAGGAGGGGGCCAAGGAGAGTGGAGCCATCTCAAGCAGGCCTTGGTGTTAAGAGCAATAGTAAACTGCTGGCTTAGAAAGGAGACATCGGATCCAGGATCATCAAGGCCAGCTCAACATCACTCATGACATCACATGACATCACTCATCTTCTGCCACAACCTTCAGATGTCACTGAGCCTAGTTCCTTAGTCACCAGGTGGAACTAATCCCACTCCTCTGACTGGGAGGCCCAGAGGGAGGGAGACACAACCAGCTTTAGAAACTCTAGAACTCTCAAAATGGATGAGTCTGTCATTTGAGTGTGAATCATCCTGAGAGAGCTGAGCCTCCAGGCAGAGCGGGGAGAGGCCAAGTAGGTGGGCTCTGGGGGCTGTGAGGTGTGAATCAGGGCTCCCAGGATCTTCAGCAAGTTCTACTATTTTCCCAGGCTTCAGTGATCTGTAGGATGAGAACACCACCACCTGCCTCATGGGGCGCTATGAGGATTCAGCGAGGTGACACATGGAAAGAGCTTAGCATGGGTACACAAACACTGGTAATTATAACTGTTACTCTATCACTGTGACTGTTACATCTTTCCTGCCCCCTCCCTACTGCAGGGGACCCATACTAATGACACAGTTAGAGGAACCCCCAGGATACAGTGCTGCAGAACTGGCCAAGACTTTCTGCCTGGTGGGGACACAGAAGCCACTTTGGAGAGGGAGAGCAGGCTCCAGAGGAGGGAGCCTGAACTGCCAGAACATTCTCCTCTTGGGAGGAATTGCCCAAGATATGAAAGAGGAGCTCAGAGGGGAGGAGACATTATGATAATGGCAGGTTATGGTGCCACAGTTAAATTATTAGGACCTCACTAAAGGATAATACAATTTCACAATCTGCTAAATCTTCTCTGCTAAAAGAAAGGGAAGGGAGAAAACACAAAAACAGAAAGCATGCCTCGGCTTACCAGCTTTCTCCACACACATGCACAGGCACCAGCATGAACACACAACACTGTGTACTTTACCATCGGTCACTACCTTATATTGACTGAATGGAATTTTCCTTTTCATAGAGAATGCCAAAAGACTGCCAAACTCCAAAATTCCTAGAACCACTCGGTTCCTGGCCACCGGACTTGAATGTTGCCAGATTGATAAACTACTTCTGTGCACTCGGATTGCAAAGCTCAGCTTTTTCTATTTTTAGTTTTGCTTCTCATTTTAACCTTTTCAACCTCTGGAATTCATATGGTTTGAAGAAATCTCAGTGTTGTCATAAATAGTAGCTGGTTTTGTTGGGCTAGGTAAGGCAACCACCCAAAAGTTACATTTTTATAATGAAAATTGAAAGTTGACGGTCTTTTGTTCTTGCTAATTGCAGGCGAGAGTGTTACGTCCTGCAGAGACAGCAAATACTGGTTTTGTAAGTGAGCAACTATTTCCTTAGAAATGTCTTAGATTAAAAAGTGACGATATAGTTGAAGACAATTTAATATTAATACATAGTAAAGGCAAATGATGTACTTTTTAATCGCCCAGTTTAGTAATTTAATTGGAACAATATCTGTTCTGTGTTTCAAATGCTCTGTTTCTAGGCTTGGTTCCTCCATAACTAACTGTGTGGGCCTAGAAACACCATAACTCCTTATCAGCAAAGCAAACGTGGAATCGAAACGCTGCAGCAAAGTCAATGACCTGAAAGACAAAGAAGGGATAGGAAAACATTCCAGATGAATGTCAACTAAATGCAATATGTAATCAGAGGCCAGGGTCCAAGTGGTGGGGGAAAGCAATAAAAGACATTATTGGATTGATTGACAAAACTGGAACATAGAAGGTGGATTGCTACATTTCCTGCCATTAATAACCACACTGTGATTATGTAAGAGAATGTACTGTTCTTAGGAAATACACACTGAAGTATTTAGGGCACAAAGAATCATTTAGTTGACGTTGGTAACTTTCAAATGGTTCATAGATAAGTATGTATGTACATGTGAGCGCTCTTGAACACATGGAGCGGGAAGGGGATTAGAAGAAAGAGAAGAAATGAGTAAGTAAATGGGGCAAAATGCTAACCAGCAAGGAGTATATATAGGGATTATGTTATATACTTAAAGTTATTTCTAAATAAATTAATAGAGGGGTTGGAATAAATTATAAATAAGGTCCCTTATTTTAAGATTTTGTGGTTTGAAGAGTGGTTCTTGTCTTTTATAAATTTACAAACTTCATAAAGGAGCTACCAAGAACAGGGGTGGGGGATGGGGCTCCTCTTCTGGCTCTCTGTTGCACAAGACAATGAACCTATGCCGCAAAACTCATTGTCTCCTCCATCAGCAGTATAACCGGAAAGTCTGGTACTGAGATTCACATCTGTGATGATGGCTTAGGAGTGGCCCTGGCTCCAACAGAGTCTTTCTCACTGCGTGAGCCCCTCCTTTCCTCTGCTGGCAGCACCAAGAGCTCTAAGCCAACCATGACTCCATTAGAGCCCATGCTCAAGCCTCCACTTATCATGCAAGCCTCAGGCCTCCTGAGGAGAGAAAGGGTTCAATCTTGTCCTTATCCTCCTGCCCCACACAGGAACATCACCAAGAGCACTGTTAGATGCTTTTAGCCTTACTCCCTCCCCCTTTTTTTTAAATAAAAAGAGAGGGACAGAGAGAGAGAGAGAGCGCGCAAGAGAATCAATTTTATTTAGTTTTTCATGCAGCTTTCATTGTTCCAAGACTTTGTTGTGTACGTGGTGCTGGGGTTTGAACTCACATACTTGCACATTCCAGTCAAGCACTGTAACCGCTGAGCCACCACTCCAGCCCTTAGCCTTACCTTTCAAAAAAAATCTTTGAAAGCTCTCCTTTCTCTGCTAACCATTCTAAGAATTTTATGGTCCCATCATTCACAAAATTCTCTTTCACATTTGGGCTTCCCAAGGTACTTGTTTGTTTGTTTGTTTGTTTAGTTTTGTTGTTTGTTTTTGGTATTTGGTTTTTTCATGGATCATAGCCAGATCACCAAAAGCTGAGATCTGAAATCCAGTGACCAGTCGTAGGGAAGTAAGGTGACCACAAGCATACATACTCTTGGAGTAAGTAAGCCAGGTATTTGATTATTATTTATAGTTTGAAATGTTTTAATTTTTTTCTTTTTGGAACATCTGAGAGACACAGATCACTAATGATCTTTTAGTGGATGCAAAGGGGTGGATGCAAAGATCTCTTCTATTGCCAGGAGGCATTCCTGGAGGTTTCCTGTTTCTCCTGCTCCTACTACTCATTACAAACACCTAGCTGTAGTGAGCTCCAGCAGCAAAGCAATGGACCACATTGTTACCTTCAGGCTGTGCCATGATAGACATTCAATTCTCAGGTTGAAAATCAGCAAAATAGAGTGCACTTTTCTTTCAGATCAACTAGTCTGGAGAAAATCAATATTTGCTCTTACAATTTATGGAGGAAACCATCAGGAGGCAGGGGAATGGTTTCTGAGTTAAGAAAGGTATTTCTAGCCTAATGATTCTCTAGTGGTATTTATATAATGTTCAAGTAGATAAATTCATCCAATAATTAAGAAATATAGACAGTTATTTCAAAATAATAGTTGAGAATACAATATGAAAAATGTAAGTCTGCAATTTGGATGGTTTCAAGTGGGATTACTAGGCAATTAAAGCAATTTCACCAATGCCAATTTGAATTTCTGCCTAACAAGAATGAAACAATGCTTAGAAAACCAGTGCGATTCTCCTCTGCTGGCACTGACTGAGAATCAGTAAACAGGCTCCTCAGATGAAGCGGGAGAAAAGGAGACGAGGTGATGCAGTTGCAGAAATACAAAAGAGAGAGATCTTGGGGGACAGCAAACATGCTTGAGGCTTGGGGAAGTGAAATAAAAAATGAGTGCGATGCACAAGCCCCAGTTCTTTTTCTCCAAGCTTCTAGACAAATCTCAGAGGAGCACACCTCAGCTTGCTTTCTCCTAACAAAATGTACAACAAGAGCAACTGGAAAGAACAGAGCAACTAGACTGCAAATGCCCCCCTTATCCCCTAGGAACTGTCTGGATCTAGAAACTAGTTCTAAGTCCTTTAGCTGAACTGCCTTCCAGCGCATCTATTTTCCACACATTGCTTGGCCCAAGGTAAATTACCAACAAATCTGGACTGAATAAATACCCTTGAGAAATGAAACTACAGAGTTACAAGTTTTAGACAGGTGGGTGGAACCAGGCTGACAACAAAGGACCATCAAGATGATTATGTAACAAGTGCAAATTGATGGGTGACCACAAGGGCAGGGCACTGCTTCAGAGAAGCTCCCTTCCCGACATTAGGAGCTTAGCAGCACAAACCTGTGATTTTTTTCAAAGACCATTGAAAACTGATTCCAAAATTCCAATGGCTTGGTGAGGCTTTCCTCAACCTTTTGAACAATGAGAATCAGTCAATGCCAGCATGGAAATATATTTACCAGCAAAAAAATTTACAGTCAAGTTTGTTAATAATAATCCAGCTCCCTGAAGACGGTGAAGAGTGGTCCTGGCTGCCCTACACAGTGGGCCGGTGAATTCAGTTCTCAGATCAGAAAAATCTCAAATGCATGTAACTAATTTTTCTTGAAATTCAGAAATGCTGGTGGGAGAATAAGTCTAGCATTTTTAAAGTTGAGGAGTGTGGGAAACTAGCATACTTCCTCCATAATCAGTCAACTCCACCAACCACTCTGTTTGACTGGTATAGGAGCACACAGCCTTGTTTATTTGAGACATAATGGGAACGTCTGACCTGAATGTTCTCCCTGCTAAATGAAAAGCCAACCCAGCAGCAATACAGCAGAAACTTCTCAGGGAGTTCCCTGTACTGAGAGCTTCCCTGGTGTGTGCCTTTAAAATGTCTGCCAATTTTTGGAAACAATTTCCATCAAGAAGTAGACTTTCCCTCCTTCGAATACAAGCTGGCCTTAGGGATCTGTTTCCAATCATGACCATGAGGTGGGAAGAAACGTGGTGTGACTTTTGAGGCTGAGTTCTAGAAGGAGATACATTTCCTGCCTACCTCTCTAGTAACCATCACAAATGAATGCAGCTGCAGGGCTAGGAGGAGACCAAGGCCACAGGGAGGGGCCCTCTGAGGAGTCTCAGCGGATATCCACAGCTCAGAGCCCAGCCAGCAATTAGCACCAACCAGCTAGTTTTACCTGTATTACTTCAACTGTGTGACTGAGAAAGGCTTCAAGAAAATTCCAATGCTAGCCACTATGTGACTGCCCAGCCATGAAAGATCCTAACTGAAAATGGTTCTTGGAGTTGATGTGGCTAAGGCCAACCAACTCCAAGAACCATGGGAGATAACAGTAATGAATAAATGTTGTTGCTTTTAGAGAAAGATCTGCAAACTATGTCCTGTGGATAAATTCTGGCCCACAATATGCTTTTGTACAACTTGTGGGCTAAGAATGATTTGGTACATTTTTAAAGAGTTATAAAACAAAACAAAGAAAAATATGCAACCAAGATCATATATGGCCCTTGGAGTCTAAAATATTAACCCTCTATCCCTTTACAGGAAAATTTTGTTCACCAATGTTCAGATTGTTTGTTAAACAGCCACAGACAAATGGAATATGTGGTGTCTTTGGGACACAAAGAGAGGCACAGTTGGGAAAGTGCCAGACTTACATTGCCATGAAAATCACACCAAGAAGCTATATCCAACTATTACCTGAAAGTCAATTTTTATCTTATCAATAATTGCTACCAAGGGCTGGGGATATAGATCAGTGGTAGAATACTTGCCCCACATGAGTAAAGACCTGGATTCAATCCCCAACACTACAAAAAAAATAATGATGATGATGAAGATAATAATAATAATAATTGCTGTCATGCAACATTATAATTTCACAATCATACCTGCTCAATCAAAGCAAAAATGACAGTAATGTGATTTATCAACCAAGGAATGTATGAGGCATATATCTTGAATTTGATTCTATATTAAACTCCAAATTTTGAAATACTCATTAATAATTCTAGCAATAATAGGTAGCATTTATTGAACCTTTACTAAGTACTAGACATTTTTCTAAAACTATTTTATGTGTATTACTTCAATTAATCCTCATATCAACTTTTATTTTTGTCTTGTTGATAAGAAAACTTAGGCGGGGAGAGATGATCAAATCTGCCCAAGATCAGAGAGGTATAAGTGTGAAGCCATGACCTGAATCCAGGCCCAAGTCACATCCATGAATTTAACCACTGCACTGGGCTGCTTCTGTCTAGAAAACGCAAGACACCCAGCCAAGGTTGAGAGAATGCAGCAGGCTGCCTCGGGCCAGACCCCTTGGGTGCTAGGCAAGGGTGCTGTCCATCCACCTAGGATGAGGCCTGAACCCAGAGTCTCCATCCATCTCTCTGGGATCTGAGGACCTTCAATAGCACCAATTCTTCCGTTGAGGGGATGTGAAACTCCCACACTCGCCCTGCACTATGGTTGGTTAAAGGCTATTCCTCACAAGCCACCTAAAGCTTCCACATTTGTTTACTCTGGTTTCTGTCAATCAACACGTGAAAAAATATACTTGTTAAAGGAAGGACTGTCATGGAAGACACAATATATCCTTCACTATCAGTCTTTGGCCAAACAAAACCAACAGACCAATCAAGAGTCAATCAGTATCAAACGATATCAAATTGTTTCTAGGACCAAATTGTTTCACAGAGAGTGAAA
>PVKS010029388.1:0-25178 GCA_004027875.1 Aplodontia rufa | reverse complement strand
CTGTAATTTTTAATTTTTAAATTTTTCATCTGAGTTTGAAAATTATCAACTATTATTTCATCAAGTATTTTTATAAACCTGAAATTCCTTTTCAAAAATACACTCTACTTATTTTCTCAATTTAATAGCTTATTTATTGTATTATTGTAAGGTAACCAGTGAGAGATCAAGGCAAGACCAATGTAAGCCAAACAGAGAGTCTATTAGCTGGGTGGCGACTGCCTCCACAGCAAAACAGTGTTCATAGTGCAGGCCCGATCCTTTTTTTGCAGGGTCTTAGGAAGGCAAAAATCATCTCTGGAGGGTCTGCAGGTGCACAAAGCAAGCTCATTTACAGAAGCCAAAGAATGCAGTTACATCAATCACATTGTGGAACAGGAACAGTAGCTTCCTGCTTGTTGATGCCTATGGAACATTCTGTAAGACTTCCAAGGCCTTGGGGGTCACAATACACAGGGGGTTTCCATACTCAGAGGAGGTCAGCTAGAGTGCAAACATGGAGTCCCTTAGGCGAACTGCCTTGTCACACTATTTGTCAGTGGGTTCTGTCAACTCTGTCATTTCTGAGTCTGTTCCTGTTCTCTATTTTTTCTATTAGTTCTGAGACCTGTTTTCTAATTCCTTCACATAATCTAGAAATTTTTATTGGATACTGAATATTGTGATATTTACATTTTTGAATTCTGGATTCTGTTGCATTTTTTTAAAAAAATTGCTGGGTTTTTATATGTCACATATTTAAATTACTTGTAGGTCAACTTTATGATTTCAAGATTTTATTTTATTTATTTATTTATTTATTTAGATATCAGTGATTAAAGCCAGGATACTTAACCATTTAGTCCATCCCCAGCCCTTTTACACATTTTTTTTTTTTTTTTGAGACAGGGCCTCCCTAAGTTACTAGGGCTATGGTTGGCATTGAACTCGTGATCCTCCTGCCTCATCTTCTGGAGCTGCTGGGATTATAGGCCTGTGCCACTGTACCTGGCCTCATCATTTCAAGATTTTAAGATACATTTCAGTGTGAGTTTGAGAGACCCTTTCTCTAGGACAAATTTAATTCTATTAAAATGTATGACTCTTCTGGGATCTGTCCTATGTGTCCCAGTGTTTTACCTGAAGGGAACAAGAACATTCCCAGCACTGTGTGAGTATGGCTTTGCTCACGTCATAGAGTATCTTAGAGCACATGCTCAGACAACTATTTCAGAAAGAATCTCCAGGTATGTAGCTTTCTGTTGATACCTGGGAATCTCTCTCCAAGCATCTTCTTCCCCAGGGTCTACCCACTCTTCTGATCCTTAAATTCCAACCCTTCTGAAAACCAGTTTATAGCTCTTCAATTTAGGGGTACACATGTACTCTCTGTGTGAATTCTTCCTTCTTGGTCTGTAATTCAGAAAATATTTCATACTTTAAATTTTAAACCTGATAGGAAATTGATGGCATTCATCCATTAGAATAATTCATTAAGATTTTAAATAAAGGGGCTAATCACAGATGTATGGATATGGGTACAAAAGGAACTCAGAGGATAGTACAGTGCTGGAGATGTAGCTCAGTGGTAGAGAATTTGCCTCGCATGGGGAGACCCTGGGTTCAATCTCTTGTACCTCAAAAAATAAAAGAGGGAAAGTACACTAACCTAAGGTTTATGAGAGTGGCTAGGGCTGATAGTCAGGAGCAGAGAGTGGTTTAGCAGAACTTCCATGTATACTGAGAGCACCATGACCTTCAGCCAAAGTCCATAAGCTGACCTCTGATGGCATCACAGTCTGACAGCATCACAGGGATGGGACTGGTGGACCCAAGTCACCTGCTCTCTGTCTCCATTGCCTACAGGATTTCCATCCACTGTCCAATTTTCAGCCATAAGATAATAGAGTCAAAGTTATTTATGCAAACTACTTCTAAGCCACAGAGCATGGAAAAGAAAGAGTAAGAGTTGAAAGTGGTTCCGGAAGGACAGATGGGAGCCATTCAGGGAACTGAGTAAAATTACATTAAAATTTTCTGCAAACTCCCATTGTTGTTATTAATAATATCTCATTATGAATAGCTTTATTAAAATAATCTTAATTTAGAATTATTCTTTCAATGAAATTCAACAAAAGTAAACTTAAAAAGGACATAAAATAATAAAGGCTTATATGATTGAGTTATTTTTTTTCCAAAACAGTGGCTACATTTATATTTCTGCCACTAACTTAGGAGAACATTTTTATATCCTCATCACTAAAGTAAAATTACATGCTATTAGTTAGGAAAACTTACATTGTAATTTTTATTTTTCATTTCTTTGACAACTATTGGGATAAAGTGTTTTACACATTCCCTAAATACTCTCATTTTTCTTTTCCCAAGATTCTCTTCATTCCTATTCTCTTCTGTGGCTCAAAAATGAGTTGAAACCAATTCATGGGTACATTTGCTTTCATCAAACACAACATAGACTTGTCATTGAATATAAATTTTATCTCAATAAGTGCTTGTTCTTTGAAAAGTGAACACCTGACCATTGTTTATAGCCATCTTTTTAAATTTTTCTTGATCATGAGATAATCAGGTTTGGGTCTAACTAGGATGATCAGAAAGACTTCCCTTAAACAGAAGTGTTTCATCATTTACAACAGACATGTTTTTTTAACTTGCAGAATAAATGTTTCATAATTTTACAGCAATGCTGTTGTGAAAACATTGCCTTATTATAGTAGTATAAAATTAAATTAAAATCAGATTGTAAATTTTCTTTTAATCATCCTTTGTAAAAAGCAGACTTTGCAATGAAATTACAGATAGCTGTCTCTTATTAAGTGTGGCCCACAAGTTACGAATGTATCTCATCCTTATTGCAAACTCTTTTGCTGATTTCCCTAAGAGATAATTTACCCTCTGATACATTAACTAACTTGTATCAGACGCAACATAAAGTATATGAACCCATTTCATATAATGATTTTTCTAAGAATTTATATCATTCTCCCTTCCTTTTATTTTATCATCCATGTTGTCTTTGTTATCGTTATTTTTGAGGTCAGCGTTAGTATTGAACAGATTGAGTTTGCTCTTTAAGACATATACTGAGAACATGGATAAAAGAATAAACAAACACTAAAAAATATGCTAAACCATCTTCAAGCCAGACAACTGCAACAATAATAACAACAAAACAAAAACAACACAAATTTGGAATCCGTATTTGTCCAGGGCAGGTGGTAAGCCTCCATGTATTGGTACTGGAGTATAAATACAGAAATACAGTACAAGTAAGTATAGTATTGGTAGTACTGAAGAATATGAATGGTATGTGTTTTCTGAAAATTATATTTATCATTCAACTTTCCACTTTCATATCTGTGCCTCCTTTAGCTAAAGACATCTAAGAACTCACTTTAATACAAGCAAGTGATACAGGATAAAAAATAGTAAAAATGCCATTTGTACTGTAGTAATTACAAACCCTATTTGGAAGTCAAACTGCCTTATTTGATTCCTGGCTTTGCCATTCATTAGTACGACTCTGGTCAAGTTATTAAACCTCTCTGTGACTCAGCTTCCTGATCTGTGAAAAGAGATAATAAAGCTCACTATCTCAGGGATGTTCTGAGGATTAAAAGAGTCAACAGAGTGAGCCTCATTATTAGATTACAGTAGCTTATGTGAAATTGTTGGAGCATAAGAGCATAGATCAAACAAATCTAAAAAGAAAAGAAGAAAGGAAATGAAGATGAAAGGAAGACAGGACAAAGGAAGGCAGGAAGCAATCTGGATATTCATTTCTAAGCTTAACTCAATCATATGATTATTTATCCACTCTATTGCAAGTTCTAAAACACATGCCCATGTTATCAATTTTATCCTAGCCTTGGTTACATTGCTTGAAAATATAGATATCTACTTACAAATGAAGTTGAATAAACATAAAATGAATAAAAATGAACACATAATACTAGAATATCTATATATCTATAAGAGAGTACAGAATTTATAAGATAATATATTTTTTCATAATTATCCTAAATATCCATAAAAGGCATTGTTCTGGAGGGGCAACCTATGTAGGGCCCAAGAGAAAAATGACCCAGAACATGAAGGGGTTGGATGGCTGAATGCACCTGCTTCATCCATCACTCCTCTTTGGATTAGATATGTAGTAGGTTCTTTATTTTAGGCAGCTAAGATCTAATCCCAGCTGTAGCACGGATAAATCTAAACCACTTTATTTACTGTCATTCTTATATTATATAATGTCAAGTCTATGGTGTCCATACAACTTTCTCATGCTGGTTCTGAAGAAGGTTTTATATGACATCCTGAATAATAATACAACGCTTTATGCCAATGCCAGCCAGAACTATTTAGAAGTGACTTAATGCATACTCACTTGCTGGGTTGTCCGTGTTATGTAGACTCACCAATGGGACTCTTGGACCTGGATTTTAAAAATATATGTACATTTTAAAGACATCTAAGTAATACTTATTGGAAATGTTATATGGGAGAGTCTTTTTTTCCAAATGGAAGTATTTCATGGCTAAAATATAATGAAACAGAAACCATATAAATAGATGTAATTCTGTTCTGTGAACATTTCATTCAGAGAATTAAGAACACAGAAGAAAAGTACTATTTCCAGAGATTTTGATAAGATCCCCATCACCCCAAATGCCATTCATTTATGTAGTTCTTTGATTTTAGCCAGTCCTATGTGCTATACTCTTCTGTCTGTAGTCTTTATGCAATAGTCACTGATGTTCTAAAAGTTGTTTCATTGATGCTGGAGTGCTAGCTCAATGTTTATGGCACTTGCCTTATACGCACAAGGACCTGGGTTCAAACCCCAGCACCACATACACAAAAGAGTGTTGGAGCAACGAAAGCAAAGTAAAATTGACTATCTCTTTTTCTCTCTATCACTGTCTCTCTCTCTTAAAAATAACTTTAAAAAAAGTTAATTCATGACATTTTTGCCCATTAGCTGAATCAAAATAAAATTCTATTTACCAGTCAAGAAAGTATGTATGTGAACTTGAAATTTTTACACACAAGACAATGAAAAAATGGGGTAAATCACATATTAATTTTAAAAATACATTAACCATGACCAAAATATTTAAGATATATTAGTTAATTAAGTTTTACCATTAGATGCTATCTTGAAAGCTCTCTTCTTAAAGAAACCCTATGTAAAAATCTAACATTCCTCCCCCAGTATTATTAAAAACATACTTTTCTCTTTTGATTACTTCATTTCAGATATTGAAGATAAGAAAAAGTAAGAAAAAGTCAACATTGGTATATATTTTCATAAAAGGAGAGCTTAAGATTCACACTGAAGCAGGAGTATTCAATTCATCACATTATGAGAGGACACATGCATTGTAATTCATCTCCAGGAAACTGAGTATCAGACTACAGGGACAGTGATTCCTAAGAGTACATTCTAGGAGTTGGAGCACTGGCTCTGGGGTTACAGCGCTTGCCTGGCATGCGCAAGTACACAGGTTCGAACTCCAGCACCACACGCACAATGAAGTGTTGGTGAAGCGAAAATTGCAGGAAAAACTGAATGGAATTCTCTCTCCCTCTCTCTCTCATTCTCTCTCTCTTTCTCTCTCTCTTTTTCTCACTGTTCCTCTCTCTCTTAAAAATAAAAAAAGAGTACATTCTAGAAACACTGTCTAGACTACAGATTCCTGTTAAAAGACAGAAGAAAGAGGGTGACTTGATCGCTCAGAACTGAATAAAGCTGGAGCAGGGAAATTTCAGTTCCCATAGATCTGAAACATCTTAACAACAAAAACATTGTTTTAATAAGACTGCTGCTTTTCCTAAAGAATAACTGAATTAATTTATCATTGTGGAATGGTTCTGCCAATATGAATGTATATTCACCTTTTTAAAGTGTCCTTGTTCAAAAACTTTATTAATTATGTATGCATGTGGCCTAACTCCTAATTTCTAATTCTAAATGAAATATGTAAATAAATTGTATATCTCAGTAAATCTATAATTTATAGCAATTAAGTTTATTAATGATACTAACAGATATTTGATCAAATAGAATGAGAAATGCTATGTTAACTTACCTTCACAGAATAATAAAAAATGTTGATTCAAGGAACTAAAACTGGCATCAAAATATGTACATTGTTCCCTCATAAAATTGCATGAAATGCATTGGCGATTCAGTAAACCTTCAGTAGAAGCACTGGGGAAAGGATAGGAAAGTAAAAGTCACTTGAATGTGTGGTTCCTACACTTAAATGCAGTGTAACATAAACAGAAAAGCTACACTGGTGTTTGCTTAAAAATTCCTTATAAATTATGATTTACTATACATATGCAAAGTCAATTTCCATTATTTATGTTCATACACACATTTTTCATCTCTGTAATACATTTAAAATTATATATGCCTATATGTATATAACATGTATTTACATATGACTGTAAAGAAACTAATTTCCATAGGACTCAATATAACTTATTGTTATCTGCATTTTATAGATATTTCTGTATAAACTTTTAAAGGGAATTGACCATAGATAGTAAAAGATAATCAACAATAAACATTAATCAAAACTGAATAAATATATCCACATGTCACACCAAAATCAAACTCATGGTTTTCTAAATTCAATACTCTAGGCATTAGAATTTGATATCAATCCCATTTTTTCTTCACAAAGTACCTCTAATAAAATGATAGGTATAGAAAATTTGTTTTTGTTTGATAATATACATAATGCTATTGATAATACATACTTTAATAAATAGAGAAGGTATTGAGAATCATTTTTACAATAATATTGCTTAACTTTATAGTGATGGCCATATTCACCCAACATTAAATTTCTAATATTGAATTGTTTATTTTATGAGGGATATTATCCTACTAAATGGATGAAAATATTGATGAGGATACATTTAAAAAACAGAAACTTGATTAGACAAAATGTACTATATTGGATTTTGGAATGAAACACAATTGATATTTATATATGAATAATAGTCACGTTGATTTCAACATGTAATATGTTGCAGTCATGGGATGGAGCAGAGGTCTTAAAATGAATACCAGAAACACCAGAAATAATTGAGGTTCAATTTTAATTATAGTTCACAAAGTCATGATTTCACATTTGAAACACTGCAAACTGATAATAATTAAACAATTTTGCTAGTTTACCGGTATGATAACTTATAAGACAATCATATCCATTTATATGGTAAATGGATATGTGGTAAAATACATGTAACATTAAATTTACCACTTTAACCATTTTTAAATATGCATTTCAGTTTCATTAATTATATTAGAATATTGTATAATCAGGAGTGGAGCGGTGGCTCAGAGGTTAAGGTGCTTGCCCGGCATGCACAAGTACACGGGTTCAAACCCCAGCACCCACATATACAACTAAGAGTCAGAGCAATGAAACCCATGTGAAAAACTCAATAAAAATTCTCAAAAATGAAGAAAATAAACAATAATAGATGCTGGAGGGGATGTGGAGAGATAGGGACACTAACACACTGTTGGTGGAGCTGCAGACTGGTACAACCCTTCTGGAAAGCAGTGTGGACAATCCTCAAAAAACTAGGGATGAGCCCACCATATGATCCTGCTATTCCACTCCTGGATATCTTTCCTGGGGATTTAGAATCAGCACATTATAGTGACATAGCAATATCTATGTTCATAGCAGCTCAATTTACTATTGCTAGACTATGGTAACAGCCCAGATGTCCCTCACTGGATGAATGGATCCAAAAACTGTGGTACATATATACCATGGAATTTTACACAGCAATTAGAAACAATGATATTGCAGCCTTTGAAGGTAAATGGATGGCTATGGAAGAAATTATGGTGAGTGAAATCAGCTTAACCCAGAGAACCAAGGGTCCAATGTCTCCACTCATCTGTGGAGGTTGGAACTATACCCTGGCCATTAAGAAAGGTGGTTTATTATCATGTGTTAAATCCAGATAAGGTGTAATGTTATACAACCTAATATTTTCTTAGGGATGGGAGGGATACAGGTGGGAAATTGGGGGGGGGCACTCCTGGGGGTAACTTTATTATCCAGAAACTATGCACATTTTACATTATTTTGTTAAAAATTTGTATAGTTGTTCAAAAATGAAAATTAAAAAAAATTCTCTCTGTCTCTCTCTCTTACTCTCTCATCATCCTTCTCTCTTAAAAAAAAATATATTAGAATATTGTATAATCAGCACAACAAAGAGCCTTAGAAAATATCCCACTTGCATACAGCAGTTCAATGACTTACTAAGATTTAGAACTTTTCTGTCTCTACTCTTCCATAAAGCTTTCAGATCCAAGCTCCCTAGAGATTTATGTTGATATGTTTTCATCATTTGGATTATGAGATGGCTGGAATAAGAAATGCAAATTTTGAAACCAAACAAATGTAACACTGAATATGGTAATGGTTCTGTGTCTGTTGGGGAGGCTGGTGTCATACATTAAGTCAACCAATGATCATTTTTATAGCTCAAACAAGACACTGATTGAGTTTTCAGGATCAAACACTAACATCATCTTACGGTCAGGCCAACTGGCATTTGTTGAGCTATTTAAGGGAAAATTTATTGGTACTACATTTCCTTTATAACACACTCAGCTACACTGGTACAAGTCATAGATACATGGACTGCTCTGCCTTAGTCAGGGAAAGATAAGGCAAGCCCACAAATCTTAGGATTCATTGCGATTCAAATCACATTTTAGGATACTAAGAGGAAGAGAGATTGAAGTAGTTCCATTTGCTGACCTTAACAAAGTCTTCCCTTCTGACGTGGTTATCCTTTGTTTTATAAAATAGGAGTAATAAAACAATGATCAAGTATTTTCACTCTCCAAAGTATTGTTCATGGCTACCAATGTTAATCATGTGTTTCAAGAAGATAAGCTTAAGGTCACCACATACACAACCAAGTGTCAGAGCAATAAAGATCACATGAAAAACTAAATAAAATTGATTCTCTCTCTCTTTTTGTCCCTTTCTTTTTTAAAAAAAAAAGAAAACAAAGATCTGTGAAATGGAAATTAGAAACTATATATAAAGTCTAGAATTAATAGGTCATTTGCTGGCCAAAAATAAAAGCCATTCTTGTAAAGTCCTGGAGAATGCTTTCTGGGTGAGGACAGGTGTGTTCTCAAGCCCATCTAATGAATACAACTGCATTTTTTGGAAAATGGAGCAGATGTAAATATTATGCAATGAGCATTCCTTAAATAAGGATGCCTTCTCCTATAAGGATCATATTGGATTTTATAAGCTATGGGACCAAAAAAAGGAAGCTTCTGCTTAATACCCTGCACTAAGTGCTCACAGAGCCATTATGTTATACAGGCATAAATTATATATATGCCACATTAATGCACTGAAAATTCAAAATGAGACTCAGTAGAAGAGGTTACTAAGGAAAATACATAAATGTCAAATGATGTGGGGAATTGAGAGAAGAAAAACACACACACACACACACGTGCATATGCTGAGACTATAAGCAGATAAAGAAAAAAATGAAAAAAAATAACATTTCAAAATTTTACATCACTTTATCATTTTGTGTTGGCGATTAAGAAGCCCACCTGCATCAGGAGATCTCTGCACAGTGCCTACCTGTACAGCTGCCTCCCCCTGGGAGAAGACTCAGTGCTCAAGAAGTAACTGTCCAGAAGAGAAAAACAGCACAAATATCAGTAGTGATCTATGTTTGTCACAATGAGCTTGCACTTGAATGTTCTAAACTCTTTTTGGACTTTGATCCATCAGGAAAACAAGTTTTGTTGTTTAAAAAATAATCATCCTTTTTCATAGTGTGTGTGCGCGCGTGCAGATGTGTGTGTCATATGCATGCTTTGGTGTAAGGGGTCTCTGAGGGATGTATAGAATTCTTTAAAACAGATTTTTCTTTACAGGCTGGCTACGTTAAATGGGACAGTAATCAAAGCAGTTCTAGTTGAAAAGATCTCATTTGACAAGTCTGACTACCAGCCTGACGTGAAAACCGGAGAACACTCACATTTTTTGAGTAGTTTCATCATACGCCAAAATCTTTATCACTTCCCAGTTTCCTGAAGTCAGATGCCGCACGGTAATTTGCTCACTTTTACTCTGCAAAGAAATAGAAAATATTGATTTTCTTTTTATTTAACCAGCATCTCTCTGGTAAACATGAAAATACCGACTCCCAGTGCCACATTTAATTTCTTAGTTCTCTGCTAACATTCAGTTTCCTGTCTTAAATCTTGAGGATACACAAACATTCGTATAAACACAGATGGAGACAAGACTGTGCCTTTATTCCTGTGCTACGGAAAACCATTCAGAAAACTCCAGGTGAGCATACACCTGTGCGTTAACTTGACAGCAGACTTCGGTACCCACATGACTTTGATTACTCTTACCTAAATGATTGGCAGCTGTTGCAGTTTGATAACTTTACATGAAACATTTCAGCACAAACTTTACTACAAATAATCATTGTAATCTCCTCCTTAACCTTTACTTTATGCATATTACTGTAAGATTTGCTATTCTCATTCAGTACTTTGTCTTGAAGATTAGTCTATTTTGGTACTTATAGCCATAGTTTATTTTCAACGTTACATGACCTTTCATTGAAAGAATAAACATAAGTGATCTGTTTTTCTGGCAGTTAAGTTGTTTCAAAGTTTCAGCAGTTTTTAAAAAATTAATAATATTTATTTTAATGGATTCATTTAACTTTTAATTTTTCTTTATTTTTAGACTTTTAGCTGAGAAATAGAATTTGTATAGATTCATAGGGTACCGTGTGGTATTTTGACACATGTAAACATTGTGTGGTATTTTGACACATGTAAACATGTATACATATTCAAATCAGGGTAAACTTACCTCCTTAGACATTTATCATTTCTCTACATATTTTTGTTGACATGTAGTAATTATACAGATTTATGGGGTACAATGTGGCATCTTAATACATGTATACGATGTTCAGTGATGAGATCAGGGTAAGTCTTACCTATCATTTCTGATATATATTGTGTCTTTGGGTTGAAACCATTCTGAATCATCTCTCCATACTATGAAATATTCAAACGTTTGTTGTCCACTATAGTTATCCTACTGAGCTATAGAATACTAACAGTTATATAACTGTACCCTGTTTCCAAATTTTTGCTTTTGAAAACAAGTTGCTTGTAAGCATTATTATTAGTGTTTCCTTATATGCACAGCAGAGAGTTTGCTGAGACAAAGCCTAGGAATGGGATTGCTTGGTCATAGGATAAGCAGGTCTTCTTACCAAGTAACAAATTATATTCAAAAGGGTCCCAACCTCTAATCCTCTTGCATGTATGAGCTGTCCTTGCTTCTCATCTTCCCCACACTATCACTAACCACTATATTCATTATACTATTTGATTTTTGTCCAACCAATGAGATAATATTGCATCTTATCCATTTTATTTTTAAAATATTCAAACATGGAGAAAGGTTGAATAAATATCCATATAATCTTTACCTAAATTTACCAAAATGACAACACTTTGAATATGTGCATTCTTTTGTTTTTGTTTACTGAATGATTTACAAGTCACAAAACTCAGGTAATTTCATCTTGAATACTTTAGCATACATCATTCAAATCACATCCATGAAAATTATATTAATAACACCTAAATATGTAGTCTATATTAAAATTCATAAACTATCCCAAATAACTTAATTATATGTACATATGCATATGCATGTATATGTATATATATAAATCTAATATATACCACGTTTTTATAAAAAATAGAACCTAGATAATATTGAGTTGTCAAGACTTTAATTTCTTTTGTTATTAGTTTTTTAAGGTTTATTAATTTTATTTTTTATAAATAATATTGTTGAAAGATTTATTTGAAAAGTTCTTCTATTCAATATATTATTTAAAATCTAACACGTTTTCAGATTTTTTAATCACATAGACTTTCATCCTGGTGTTTATTTATTTTTGTTGTTGTATTATAGTTACACATGATGATGGCATTTGTTATCACATATATACATGCACACAATACGACAATATAATTTGGCCAACATCTTCCCCAGCACTCCCCCATCTCTCTCCTCCTATCCCCTGGTCCTTGCCTCTCCTTCTGGGGTATGTATTTATTCTTACATACCCAAGTATACTGACATAATTTTTATATCTATGCAAAACATTTTTGTATACATGACAATAGTATATATAATGACATATTTATAAAAGCTTGAAGTTTACCTTGTTTTCATTCAGTTCCAGCATTTTCCCTTCCCTTCCCTTCATCCCACCACCTGTTCTTTTTAGATGCATTTGACAATAGGATAAACATTAGCATTTTTTTATAAATGCATCCAGTATTACTTACTCAGATTCAATCTCCAGTATCCCCCACCCCCTTTCTCTTCCCTCTACTAGTGTCTGTTATTTACTAAACAGCAGTTTAGTGATTCATTGATCTATTTATTGATGAGATTAATTATGATATGTTCATATATGAACATGAGCAAGTTAAAGTCTGATTCTTTCTATTGACTTTCCATATTTCACTCCTCATTCCTCTATTTTCTTCCCCTTTAACTATTCCTCTGTTCTTTTATTTCAGGTTAGCTTCCACATATCAGAGACAACATTCAACCCTTGGATTGAGTCTTTGGATAAGAATGACTTATTTCACTTAGCATGACAGTCTCCAGTTTTATCTATTTGCCAGCAAATGACATAATGTCATTCTTCCTTATGGCTGAGAAATAACATTGTGTATATGCAACATTTTCTTTATCCATTCAGCAGCTGAAGGTCACCTTGGTTTGTGATATAGCTTAGATATTGTGAATTCTGCTGCTATGAACAATGATGCGGCTACATCATTGTAGTGTGCTCTGTTTTAGGCCCTTTGGATATCTACCAAGAAGTAGGATAGCTGTGTCAAATGATGGATCCAAATTCTTTCCAGAGTGGTTGTACAGTCCCACCAACAATGTGTAAGGGTACCCTTTTCCCCAAATCCCCACCAGTATTTATTGCTCACATTCTTGATTATTGCCATCCTCAGTGGAGTTTTAATTTGAATTTCACTAACTGTGGAGAGGCTGAGCTTTTTTTCACATATTTATTGACCATTTGTATTTCTTTATTTGAGAAGAGTCTCTTTAGTACTTTTTGCCTGTTTACTGATTTTTTTGGGTGTTAAGTTTTTAAGTGTTTTGTTATCCTGGATATTAATACCCTGTCTGCAGTGTAGGAGGCAAAGATTTTTTCCCCCATTCTGTGGGTATTTTCTTCATGCTCTTGTTTCCTTTGCTGTGAGGAAGCTTTTTCAATTTCATTCCATCTCATTTATTGATTTTTCCATTTATTTCTTATGTTTTTGGGGTGTTGCTTAGGAAATCAGTTCCTGAGCCAACGCGCTAGAGTGTTGGGTCTACCTTTTCTTCTACTAGGTCCAGGGTTTCTGGTTTAATTCCTAGGTCTTTGATCCATTTTGAGCTGAGTTTTGTGCAGGGTGATAAATAAAGATTGGGCTTCATTCCATTACACACCGATTTCCAGTGTTCCCAGCACCATTTGTTAAAGAGGCTGTCTTTTCTCCAACTTATGTTTTTGGTTCCTTTGTTTAGTATTAGATAATTATATCTGTGTGGGTTTGTCTCTGTGTCTTCTGTTCTATTCCACTGATTTTCATGTCCCTTTTGGTGGCAGTGCCATCCTCTTTTGTTACTATAGCTCTGTAGTATAAATTGGAGTCCAGCATTGTGATTCCTCCAGCTAACGATGACTTTGGCTATTCTGAGTCTCTTATTTTTACAAATGAATTTCATGACTACTTTTTCTAATTCTGTGAAAAAGGTGATTGGCATTTTGATGGATATTGCATTGAATCTGAGGAGTGCTTTAGGTAATATGGCCATTTTTATTATATTAATTTTCCCTATCCAAGAATATGGGAGGCTTTCCATCTTCTAATATCTTCTTCAATTTCTTTCTTTAGTATTCTATAGCTTTCATTGTAGAGTTCCTTCACCTCTTTTGTTAAATTACTTCCCAATTAGTTTTCAAAGCTTTTGTGAATGAAGCAATTTTCTTAATATCCTTTTTAATAAGTTCATAATTGGAAAAAAGGAATGCAATTGATTTGTGAACATTAATTTAGTATACTGCTACCTTCCTGGATTCATTGATGAGCTTCAGGAGACTTCTGGGAGTGTTTTTTGAATCTTGTAAATAGGTAATCATGTCATCAACAAATAGTGTTAGTCTTAGTTCTTACTTGCCTATCCCTTCAATTTCCTTCTCTTGGCTAATTGCACTGACTAGAGTTTCAAGGACTATGTTGAATGATCTGTAGAAGTTAGCCCTTTCTTATTGTTTTTTATCCTTTTCTTTTTTGGATCTCTCCAGATGCTATTGTATAGTTATCCAAATAAACTTAAAAACAAGCATATCTGCTTGAGAAAAATAAAAACTATGGCATTTTTAATTGAGATAATATTGTTTATGGTGAATAATATCACTCTAGCCAAGAACAAGATATTTTCCCATTTGATTAATTGTACTTTATAGTCTTTCTGGAATATCTTAATATTTGTCTCATTAAAAACCTTGTATTCTCAATTTCATATTTTTATTAAAAACATTTTGTTCTAAAAGTGAAAAAATGATTACATATGTTAATTACTTTTTGAGAATAAAAAGCTATTGATTACCCTATTTTAAATATTTGCTAATTTGCAGAATATTTTCCAAATTTTATGACTGTGTGTTTATTCTTCTATGAATTGAAGTTAAATAATACATCTAATGCAACATTTAAGGTAGTATTGATAACATATATTTTTCTTAGTCCCTGATCTTATTGGAAATGCTGGTGATATCTCAGTTTAATAAAATTTATTGTGTTTTGGGCTGAGGTATACACATTTTAGGTTTTATAAAAACAAAAATTTAGCATTAGATTGTGTAAAACCTTTTGTAACTTTTATTAAAAAGAAAGTCTATGCTCTAGAACAGCATATATTATGCTGGGACTACCTGAGAGAGTCTGGTATGATTCTCTGTAGAATAAGTCCTATGGGCCTGGCACTTCGTGGCATGGTTCTTTGGAACATTTTATTTAATCTGTGTCATGAGTCAGTTAAAGTTGTTTATGTCCAGGGGACAGTTTTGGCTAAATGCATTCCTCATGAAATTTTTCATTGCAACCAAAATTTCAAATGTATTGGCAAAATATTCTGTAATGATTTATTGAAATGAACTTTTGTCCCATTAATCATTTCTTATTTTTGCAAAACTGCCTTCTTTTTTTGTTTTTCTTTGGGTCAGGTTATGCTTTGTCTCATTTTCTTTTCCCTTCTTCCTTCTTTCTTACACCCATGCCTCCATCTCTGCCTCCTCTGCCTCCTTCTTGTTTATCTCATCCTTCTTTTCCAAAATATCATTTTTTTCATTTATTAGCTCTACACTTTCAGTTTATAAAACAGCTCCATTTCCACTTGAAAAACATAATTATTTACATCTTTCTGTCTTAGGTTGATTTTTGTCCATTTATTTCTAAGTATTTGAGTTGAGAACTCAATATATGTTTCATTCTTTCATATGCATTTTTATAATTGGAGTGCTGTACTTTATTTTGACCACTGATTCTGAAATTACATGTGACCGTTCTTCTTCTTCTTCTTAGTCTCATTTTATACATTTGCCATTTTGGTTTTAATTCTGCAAAGAACTGTAAAATTGAAGAAATTTACATTTAAAACTTTCTACTCAGAAAAACTGTTAAAAAATTAATATGGAGCTGGGGGTGGTGGCACATGCCTATAATCCCAGCAATTTGGGAGGCCAAAGTAGGAATATCAGTAGTATGAGGCTACCCTCAGACCCTGTTAAAAAATAATAATAAAATAAAATAAAGGGTTAGGGATATAGCTTAATGGTAAAGCACCCTTGGTTCAATTTCAGTACCCACCCACAGACACACAAACAAAAAAAGTCTTACTGATTTCCATGTTATTGCATTGTGATTACAACATCATTGTTTATAGAACTCAGTGAGCTTTTCATTCTTCTATGTGTTCAGTTTTGTTAATGTTCCACATAATTAAAAGGAGCATATTATCTATTATTGATATGTGTTCAAATATGCTCAGTTATATTTATATTAACATGTACTAATTATCTATGCTGTATCTTTGTCCTCTCTTATTTCTTGTGTCCACTTGACTTACTTTGGACTGAGAACATTAAACTGCTTTTTGTGTGACTCTGCTGTCTATGGCATAGATATAGACATTGTCACCTATAATATATTCCATATAGTTGATTTTCTTTCAGTCATCTTTAATGCTTTGGGGATAAATATTCTCTTGTCTGGTATTAATATTTTAGCTTTTCTGAATTATTTTTAGATATATATTTTGCATAAAAGATTGAATTGAACTTTACAGAAGACAAAATGACAATCAATATTTCTTTTAGTGTGTAAATTAAGTCAATATAACTTTTTTAGTATAACTAATACTCTTTTAAAGAACTCCATATATTTTTACATATTTCTCATGGATATTGGGTACTAGTCTAAGTTTTTTTTTTTTTTAGGAGATCTTTTATTCACTAATCTGGTCCTAGGTTTCATTTTAGCTTTACAATTCAACTTTACATTAATAAATTTAATAATGTTCTTATCACCCCTCCCCAAAGGTCCTCTTTGGTTTCTAGAACATTTTGGTTGTTCTTTTATAGTTCTTAGATTATAAGATTCTATATTGTGTCTCTTTCACTGTTTTAATCTCATACAAAGAACTCCAATATACTATCAATTAGATTTTATATTCCTGTTGTATCTATCTCTGATACTTTGTATTTCTTTATATTAATTTTAAAGTAGCTGTTTAGAATTCTGTTTTTTCTTTGAATACATTTCAAGGAAAATTTATTTGTCATTAATTTGTATTTTTTTCAATTTCCTCTTGAATCTTTCAATATTTGGATTATAACTTTTCTTTGTACATTATGAAGCTGGTACTAAGTTCTAAACTTGTCATTAAGGTATAATTTTACATCAACAAATGCTTAATTAATTCATATTGGAGTATCATTTTACAAGTTGTATCTGCTTCATAGCTTTATTTAAGGAAGAAAGGAGTATTTTTTATATATTATATTTTTCTATTTTCAGTGTTCTTTACATATTAATTTTCATTATCAGTCTTATTTTGTTCTTTACGAATATCCAGGATATACCTACATAAAGATAGGAACTAATTAGGTGGCCAGTTATCTTTCTATTACTAGTGCTCTCAGGAGAGCACTATTAGTAGTGCATGTATGTATGCTGGTGTTTAATGAACATTTATTTTATTATATCCTCCAAAGTTCTTAATTTCTAGTACTATTTTCTATCTTCCCTTTACCACCAATACTCAGAGAGATGCCTCTTCCTATCAAATTTTCCTCTTTCTCAGGCAATAATGATTTAAACCTTCCATTTCTGGTTCTGTGTACATTCAAGCTTCTTCATTTGAATTTTTTTAATATTGATTTTGTTGTATGTCATAGCATCCTGTTTCCTTATGATGATATGATGCGTCTCATATAAACATAAATGCAATGAAATATCTTATAGTTTTTGACTTTTTAAACAAAATTAGCAATTCTGTGTAAAAAATATCACAGTAAATTTTTAATGGTTTAAATAATTCAATTTGCCAATATTTGGTTTAGGAATTTTTAAACTTTCTTTATCATATTATTTTCTCATACAGTCTCCACTTAGTAGCTTTTGATTAAAAGATGATACCTGCAGCATAAAAAGTATTGAAAAACATTCTTTTTCTCTTTTTAGAATGTTTCTGTGAAATTAAAAGTATGTGTTCTTTGAATATTTTGAAAAATCCTCTTTTAAAAACCGTCTGTGATTAGTGGGGACTGAATTAGAAAGAGCTATAATCCATGCTTTTATAATTATATCATTGTGCATTCTATTGTCATGTACATCTAAAAAGAATATATAAATAAATAAATGTGTAAATACCATGTGTCTCTGTTATAAATATTTTTATAGCAGTCATACCACTTCCTTAATACATTAATAATTCAGGTTACTTTTTAAATGGATTTGATATTTTTTTTTAGAATTTTTCCATTTCTCCTAAGTTTTCAAATTTTTCACATAAAATTATTCATATTTTTGCTTACGTTTGCAGTACTAGGACAATGTACATATATGTATATAGTTCTTTTTTTTTTGGTACCAGGGATTGAACCACAGGTATTTAACCACTGTATTTTACATACTCAGTTGTACTCTCGTTCTATTTCTTATACATTGAGGCTTTCCCAATTTTTAATTAATCTTGATGAATGATATGAATTTAATTACTTTTTTCAAAGAACTGATTATTTTGCCATACTTTTACTTTATCTTGGCTATCTTATTAATTTCAAAAAATTATTTCTCATTTCCTTCATTATACATTGTAATTTATTCTATTATTGCTTTTATTTTTTTATTTTTTGGTAACAGGAATTGAGCCCACAGGCACCTACCCACTGAGCAACATCCTCCAACCTGTTTTTTATTTTTTATTTTGAGACACTGTCTCACAAAGGTGCTTGGCCTTGCAAAGTTGCTGAAACTAACATTGACCTCAAGATCCTTCTGCTTCAGCCTCCCAAGCTGATGGAATTTTAGTGTGCACCACTATAGAGCTATGTCTGTTCTTTTCATAAATTCTGACTATATGTGCTTTATATGTTCTTATACATACATGTGTGTATACATATGTATATATTGTATATATATCCATGTATAACTATGCACATCATATGAATATATTATTATATTTATGAATATATAATAAATACAAATAAATAGAATGGGTTTTCATATAATTACTGTTAATCTGTGTCATATATGACTAAATTGTTTTAATTTAGTTCAACTTACTTGTTTATCCATTATTTGCTTCCATAATAAGAAAATATATTTTGTTTTCAAATCTATAACTTTTAAAAGTAATAATTGTTACCAACTCCTAATTTAATTGCATTGTCTTCTGAGAATATAATCTATTCACTGAGTGCACTCCCAATGTATTTTTAATATAAATAAATCAATAATCTAGGTTATTTGACAGGGGAGAGTTTCATCAATATATCTATTACCCTAGAAACAGATACCACTGGAAACTAAAAGAGCACTCTATACTCCATCCTACACATATAGTAAAAATTCTTCCTTCAGATGCCATTAGTGACTTATTGGTATATATTTACATTTCAACCTCTCCCTAAATAATTTCTCTTTGTTCCTAAAAGAGTTCTCTAGCCTTCTAGCTGCTTTAACTCAAGGACTATCTGACATTTTTACATTAGGTATCTTATACACTGTGATAAATTACAAATACTGTTGGCCAAATGGACAAATTCAATATGAAACACAATTTGTGATGTTTTAGACAGTTACAATCCAAAGGTTTGTGTGGAATTCAAAATTCAGAATTTTTCTGTCAAGTTTCCATAGGATAATAACTAAGCGGGTTATTCTACTTACTTATTTTCAGGTCCTGTTTTGAATGTGCCAAGAAGAACAGGATATTAACATTTGTAGGTTTTAGTGCATATTTAGTGTCAAATCAAAATTAAAAAGTTCTCATAACATTAATAAAGAAATTTTGCTCAATATTTCCAAATATCAGGAGAAAATTTGTTTCACAGATTTCTAGATTGATTAGTTTCTTTTCAGGGAATTTTGGAGTGTATATGCACATGTATGGCTGCGTGCATGCACTTTAAAAACGAAAGGACGCTGCATGGAAATGATCTTGGAAAAAATTCAATGCTTTGAAAAATGAACACAGTATACACAAGAATGAAATTTTACACTATTGACTTCAAAGGTCCATTTATTTTTTTTTTTTGCAAAATAAAAGGAAGTGAATATTTTATTCAAATTTAAGATCAACAAAAACAAACCTTTTTACAGAGGTCCTATATTATGCTTCTTATAACCCTTACTATCTATCTGATATTATACATCTGCACGCAGGGAGTCAACTACTGTATTCCCTTCACATCAGATTTTCAAAGGTCCATTTACTTCAAAATATTATGCTTCTAAGTGTAAGATGAAAACATCTCTCATTGAAACTCATAATGAGAATCTCACAAGCTTTTGATTTTATTTCAAACACCTGTAATTTCCTTGGTTATTTTGTATCTACCAAGGCAAATATGGGCTAGGGAATAAGTTGAATCCCCATTTCACTTATTATGGCCTAGACTTCATTTCCAATAATATATAGCGGGGTACTGTGCTTCATAACAGTGAACACATTAATTTTGATCCAGACACCAAGAAATAATCTGAATACCAATCAAAATATGGTATATTACTATATGATTCTTAAAAAATGCATATGAAGGGACTTGACTGCTTGGCATAAGTGGGTGTCTGTACTTCAGTTCATTTTTCAACACTTTCAGCAGAAATACAATCACAGGAGAGAAAATTTAATGCAGCAGAAAATAATTTTACTTAACAGTAGCCTTTCTCTGCATCCATTATCTCTAGTATATTAATTTGATAGAATAGAAACACCGAATGTGAATATAAAACCATAGTGGATCTCTCAATGAAGTAATGTGGAAACATACTTCAAATTGAACTTTAATTTTAGAACAAAAATTCAATAAAACTGGCCATTTCATTCATTCTTAAATGATGACCAAAAATCCAAATTAGAGTGGCCTTTTTTGGAACTAGACATCAGACACCACTCCTGAATTTGTAGAGGTTTTATCTTATTGCAAGAAATTATATATCAATTTTATATTTATATTTATAAAAATGGAAACACATTGATATCAGTAAAAACTTAATGACAACTTTGGTTTTTGCCTCATTATACCCTGTTCATTCAAATATCTGAATTCTGTTTAACTTTTGTAGCTTCTAAATAAGGGAAATGTTGTAGTGCTTAAAAATAGAATGTTTTAATTCACTGTCTATTCATTACATGAAATGAGCTAATTGTTTTCAGACAATGTCCTAATCAGATACAGCAGTGAAATTTAATGAAAAATTTTTTATTGGGTTGATTAGGTGATACAATTGTGAATTGGGGGCATGGCATTTTCTACAGTATTTGTAATGATTAATGGCATTTAAAATTATTCAAAGTGAAATCTTCCACTCTCATGGGCAAAACCTCGTGTTGCTGAATAGATAAAGTCAATGGATTCCGCAACATGTAATTTTTCATTTAACGCAATTTTGAAAGATGACAGTGTACTTGCTTATGTCCACAAATCTGAACCACTTAACATAACAGGAAGGTTACTTGATCACACATCTGATAAAAAGGCCCCATGTCTTTGATAAAAACGTTTCTCTTCACTATAGCCTTAATTGCAGGAGGTATGATGTCAGAGTTCCAGAAATGGGAATTTGAAAGTTAGAGGTCTATTTAGTAAATCTTATTTGAGAAGAAAGGGGAGAATATCTAGAGTGATCAAAAGTTTAATGGTCTGAGGTTAAAAAAAAAACTAACTTCAGTGAGAGTTTTGGGAGGTACATAAAAAAGTATATACATGAATATTAATATGCATGTGGCTAATAATTATTCAGAAGAACAATTTCACTTATAGTAGCATAGACTCAACAATTCACAAGTACAATTATTTTAGCTCTACAGATTTTTAGAGAAGTCATAGCTTTTTTACATATTGCTTTTAATGGAATCATGCTTTCACATATTCATGATAAAAGTAATCTGGCAAAACACATATAACGGCATAGAAATATTTTACTTTTGATTCAGGAATTCTAGTTCTGCTAGTCAATATTAAAAATGATTCATAATTTAAATAATTTGTATATAGTACAATCTATAACTATAACAAGTTACCATTCAATTAAACATTTAATAATTATATGCATAGGGGCTCCAGCAGTGGCTCGGTGGTTACGGCACTTGCCTGGCATGCACAAGTACACTGGTTCGAACCCCAGCACCAACGTACACAACTAAGTGTCAGAGCAACGAAAGCCATGTGAAAAACTCAATAAAAATTGATTCTCTCTCTCTCTCTCTCTCTCTCACTGTCCTTATCTCTTTAAAAACAAAAGTGAAAATGTTCATTTAAAATGATACCTGTATTTTAATGATTTCCTTTGACTGTCAAAACATTATTCATGTGTGAATGTATACATTTATTAAGAACATAAATGGGATCGTATTATACATTATATTTTTCTACCTTAATTATAATACAAACACACACACACACACACACACATATATAAATCAATCTTTCTCTACTATGGAAATCATTTATGTTCTCAATTATTTATTTTGGACTTGATGAAATTAAAGTAAAATTCATGAAAATCATAACAGAGACCTTGGCAAAGCTTTAACTTTTAAGCCGTTGACACAAGCTATTGAGGCTTCAAAATATTAAACTGCTCGATATACATATGTAGAGATAACAATAACTATTTCAGAATGTGTACAAGAGCCAAAGATTCTAAGAACTTCAAAGTGCCAAATTGGTCAGGAAGTCTTTGGCACACTTTATTTTGTTACTACGAAATTATTTAAAGTTGTTTGTAAAACTCTTATAAAGATTCTAATGTAACCACCAATATGTAGCACTACAAAAACTTTTACCTATGACACTGGAACGATAATTTAATTTTGAAGCATGCTTTATTTTCTCAGATTGGTTATTATTGGAAATTAACTTCAAATTGACTCATTATACTTGCCATACTGAAACCACTTATGAAACTTTTTTAAATAATTAAATAAAGCCTTTAAACTTTTAACATTCTTTAAAGGTTTAGAGGAAAGTAAAAAATGTCCTTTGACTTTATCAAAAAGACCATAAGCATATCATATATAGTGACTGTGTGTTTGACAATACATAAAAATTTATTTTATACAGTTTTTTAAAATCAACATTGTATTTTATTATGTGGGTGGGTTTATCTTTAACTTATTCAACCATTCAATTTTGGTGGATATTTAATTTGCTTTCAGCATTCAAAATTTATAACGTTTTGAAAATAGTACTTGTACCAAATAGTGATACGTTGAACGAAATTCTTTCTCTAGATTGTCCTCAGGTCCTTGAAAGTTGAATGCTTTTCATTGATTAAATTTTCTATCCCAAGGCCCTGGGTCCACAGCATGTATGTATAACTTACTCATTTAATTGCCTTTTGAGACTGTTTTGTGCGTAGGCACAGGTTACATTTATGACTGTGGACTGGCATTCTCTTCCTACAATGTCTGAGTTGGATATGACTGAGCTTCATAGACATTCACTGTAAGTTCAGACTTCCACAAGAATTGGACCTCCAGGGACACAGAGACACTGAAATGGAACCACAGAAACAAGTCAGCACTTACCTGGATAAGGAACATAGCTATGTGGTGGAATTCTCCACGGCCCCCCTGCTTAACAGGAACTGTCATAAAGAATTTGCTGCCATCTCTGGAAAACACAGGCTCCTCGTTCTAAAATGCAGAAGTGCGTATCAGAATCTCAAAGTGGCACACGCAATTTGTGCTACCATCTACTGCTAAGCCAAGCATGGCGTATAAACTGATGATTTAGAATTAGTTTGGAAAAAGGTACAAGTATTTAAAAACTAAAGGGTATGACATTTAGTATCTTTTAAAATTGAACTTCATGTGACGTTGTGTTTATGTATGTGAGTGGTGCAAATTACGGGGAAGCTTTGTGCCCAGTGGATAGACATGATTTAAAGTTAGAATAAAGACATTTTTTAATTTATTCAGGCAAGAACATTCTTGAGAGACTGTGTTTGGCAATGGATCCTTCAAACATAAGGGGAATGTGAACACTATATCACGTCTATGTCAGTTTATAAAAATAAAGTCTTAAAAATTATAAAAGTTTATAACATATAGTGAATATAGCTTTCAGAACTCTCACTCAGCAATTCTAGTTACTTGAAGTTTCAACACTGATAATGAACACAAAAGTTACCTAAGATATGAAAGCTAAAAGGCACAGAATTAGAAGGAAGCTATAGAAAATAATTTTATTCAAATTTCTTATGCTCTTTGCTCGTTTCTCTACAAAAACACAAACAAAATGCCCATACATAAGTGTGGATTCATAATTGATGGTTTTAAATTAAACTTTGTGGCATATTAAATACATGAAAATATTTTTGAAATGTACATGGTGAAAGCCACACATACAGAATGCTTTATCTTGGTTCCTGGAGAATGTTAAGGAAGTGCATTTTTTTCTGACAAATTACTGAATTATGTCCTGTCAAATTAATGAGAGCTGTCATATACCTGGTATAAAATAAAGGCTTTGATAGAGTTTACTCTGCAGGATTTTTAAGTGGCCTTCCAGCCCTTTATAGATGACTTGCCCTCTGCTTTCTGATCTTGTCTTTTGTCCTGCTACTCCCTCTGTGAGCTCCTGCTCCACAATCTTTGAATTGATTTTAGGTTCATCTAACACTTCCTCTTGTCTTTTTCACATCTCTGTTCCAATGTCACCTCATCGATGAGGAGTCTATTTTTTTTTCCTCATGGATAACCAGAGAAGCCAGGTCATTCAAATCATCTTATACCATCTTCCTACTTCATAAATAGCACCTACCATCATCCAACACACATTTTGAATATTTGTGTTTGTTTGTGTGTCTTCGTTGAATGCAAGCATGTATAGACACATGATCGTGTACAGTTCTTCTCTAAAATGTGGGTCCCACGAGGCAGGAATCTTCAAGGCTAGATCTCTACCATCTGGGACAGTGACTGCCATGTAAATTATGCTTGGTAAATTATTTACTGAATGAATTAGTGAGTTAATAATTATTTTAATATGCTAGAGAGCCTGATTTTAGCTCCATTAGTAAGAACACTCTTTAAGAGTCATAAAAAGATAATATTTTCCTAGACAACTTCATGGACATTCATATAAATGTAAGGTAATATGTAATAAATTGAAAACTGTGAAACAACGTAGAATTCAAGCATTATAGGCACAAGATAGATACAGACAAAATGCTTGACTGAGTAAACCCATTTTTCAACTATGACAGACTCAATAATTCTATATGTTCC
>PVKS010029387.1:0-25279 GCA_004027875.1 Aplodontia rufa | reverse complement strand
CTGGGTATAGAATTCTAGGCTGCATGTTGTGGTCATTTAGATGTTGAAAGATATTATTCCAAGACCTTCTTGCTTCCAGCATCTGGGTTGAAAAGTCACAGACAATTCTTATTGGCTTGCCTCTGAATGTGATTTGGCGTTTCTCCCTTTCTACCTTTAATATAGTTTCCTTGGTATCCCTGTTGTACATTTTGAATATGATGTGTCTTGGTGAGTTTCTCTTTTGGTTAGGCCTATTGGGTGTCCTGTAAGCTTCCTGGATGAGTATGTCTGATTCTATTTTTATGTGGGAAAAGTTTTCTTTCACGATCTCTTTGAGAATATTCCTCATACCAATGGTGTGTGTCTCAATTTCTTCCTGTATTCCAATTACTTTCACATTGTTCCTTCTCATTTCATCCCAGACATTTTTAAAATTATGAGCATGATCTCATTTTTCTTTTTTTGATGTCAGTGAGCTCTAGCTTAATCAACCTGTCATCATTGTCCGAAGTTCTTTCTTCAGTAGCAGAGGTTTACTACTGCTAGATTATGGAAACAACCCAGATGTCCCTCACTGGATGAATGGATCAAAAAACTGTGGTACATATATACCATGGAATTTTAAACATCAATTAGAAACAATGATATTGCAGCCTTTGAAGGTAAATGGATGGCTATGGAAGAAATTATACTGAGTAAAATCAGCTTACCCCAGAGAACCAGGGTTGAATGTCTCCACTCATCTGTGGAGGCTGGATCTAGACCCTGGCCATTGAGAAAGGTGGCCTATTATCATGTGTTAAATCCAGATAAGTTGCAATGTTATACAACCTAATCCTTTTTTTAGAGATATTGTGGGAAGGGGAAGGCAGGGATAAGTGTGGGTAATTGGGGAGGGGCATTCCTGGGGGTAAATCTAATCTTCAGAATCTATACACATTTTATACTATTTTGTTAAAAACTTGTATGGTTGTTCAATAATAACTTCTTCAATTAAAAAAAAGGATCAATGATTTTTGTAAAAGTTCAAAAAAATTCCAACATGTTCAGAGAAAAGATACCTGTTTAATGGGCAGCCATGTGAAAATACCTAATTACAGCCAGTCACAGCTGCTTATCATACAGATATGTATTTGGGACCCCTCAAGGTGGAGAAGAACATTGACACAGGCTTTTCCTCTGCAAGCACATGTTAAAGGAGACTTCATAATAGTCAAAGTTGAGTGTGGTAAAATATGAAAAGATTTTATCTAGTGAAAGACTTTATCAACATTTTTGGTAAAAAGGAGATACATTGTGAAATCACAAAAACAGCAACATAAAATCAACCTCAATTAGTTCAGATTTTATAGTTTGGTAGAGAAAATGAGAGATAGAAATAAGAGTATGTACATCTAACTTAAGGTGATATATATAGTACTTCTATTTTTTCCCATTCTATAGCATTTTGAAATCATTCACAATATTAATCAAAGGTATATTGTGATAAGGTATATTTGTGTTATAATTTATACATAAACTATACTTCTATATTTTCAAATTACTGGTTAAAAAACATTAAGTCATTTGAAGGTTAATAAGGGAGGATATTCTTTTTTTTTTAGTTGTTAAATATGGCCTTACAATTAGGAGGGAATTATTATCAAACAATCAAGAACAAATATATAATGACAGAGCAAGCCAAGGCTGAAGCCATTCCATGGTTCCCCCCTTGGATTTCCCATGGTTCCATGTTTCCCCCTATTTAACCCCTTTGTGTTATTCAGACTTCTCAAGGAAGTCTAAGTTTCCCCACTGAGTTGATTCCCCCATACTCCTTCCCTCCAGTCTCCATGATATCTGTCCCATCTGCCCTTCCTGCCCCCCTCCTGACATCCCCCAACATCCTAGGCAAGGTAGCCCCTGTTCTTGTAAAAATTTATCCAAGTTGAGGTTATAATTAGCTTAGCCATCTATCATACTGTTTCTGATTGTATTCTAGCTTCCACAAATGAAAGAAATCATTCGGCCATTGAGTCTCTGAGTTTGGGATATTTCACTTAGCATAATTTTTTCTATCTCCATCCATTGGGCTGCAAATGCCATAATACCGTTTTTTCTAAGAGCCAGTAGTAGTCCATTGTACATATGAACCAAAGTTTTTGAATCCACTTGTCAAGTGAGGGGGCATCTGAATTGGTTCCATAATTTAGCTATAGTAAATTGAGCTGCTATAAACATAGATGAAGCTGTATCTTTATAATATGCAGATTCTAACTCCTTTGGAAAAATACCCAGAAGTGGGATAGCTGGGTCATGAGGAGGTTCTAGCCTTAATTTTTTGAGGAGTCTCCAAACTACTTTTCAGAGCGACTGTACTAGTTTGCAGTCCCACCAGCAAAGTGACAGTGTTCCTCTTTTCCCATAGCTCCTCCAGCATGTACTATTGTTTGTATTCTTCATTTTTGCCACTCTAACAGGAGTGAGGTGAAATCTCAGTGAAGTTTTGATTTGCATTTCTCTTATTTCTAGTGATGTGGAGTACTTTCTCATATGTTTATGGGCTTTTTGGACTTCCTCAATTGAGAAGTTTCTTTTTAGTTCCTTAACCCATTTATTGATTGGATTATTTGTGGTTTTGGTGTTTAGTTTTTTTAGTTTTTTGTATATTCTGGATATTAGCCCTCTGTCTGAGGTATCAGGCAAGATTTTCTCCCATTCTGTAGGTTCTCTCTTGATGCTCTTGACTAAATCTTTAGCTGTGCAAAAGCGTTTTAGTTTAAATGCATCCCATTCATTTATTCTTGACTTTAATGCTTGAGCCATGGGAGTCTTTGTTAAGGAAGGCATAGCTGACCTCTATGTCATATAGTGTTGATCCTACTTCTTTTTCAAGAAAATTTAAAGTTGCTGGTTTTAATATCCAGATCTTTGAACCATTTTGATTTAATTTTTGTGCAGGGTGAGAGATAAAGATCCAATTTCAGTTGTCTACATATGGCTGTCCAATTTGTCCAACACCATTAATGGAAGATATTCTTAATAGCTTTAGAACTGTCCTATAGTAGGGTCCTTTTCTATCTATTTTCCAAGTAGGTAATATATTCTTCAAAACAGAGAATAGATTTTTTTTAACCTCAAGGGAACTGCATCATACAAAGCTATAAATACCAGCTATTAACAGGATACCCCGTTATCCCCTAATACTCTTGTATTTCTTATAAAATCATAAATCTTTGTCTCCAATGCAGTCAACTGAAGGAAGAAAGATAAACAGATAAATTATTTCTATCCAACCCTCAGTCCCTGTTATGGTTCATGCATTGAACAATGCACAAAGATTAGAGGTGAAATGATTGGAATACTGTAGAAAAATACTGAAAATAGCTTTGAGAGTAAATTGACTGTACTGCTCTTTGGCCAGGTCAGGTTCTGTGACTTTGTACTCTTTTATAGGAACTCCCCATTCCTTGTAACCATGGAAACTCCTCAAAAAGTTTTCTGCCCTACCTTAAGCCTTTGTTCCCTCTAGAATCACCCTAATCTCAAACCCACTTATCAGCAGCCTGCACTGGCCTTGTAATCTGAGCTCTTGAGCCACTCTCCTGCCATGTGTAACCTGAAACGCCTAGCAATCTTATAAAAATGGAGGAATCTCCTCTGTTCTGGGCCCAGAAGTTTTGAGCAGAAGCAGGTATAAAATTAGAATCTGAGTTCTATTCCTCTGAGTGTTCGCTTGGTTTCTCATTCGCCTGAATTTCTACAACATTTCGAAAGCTTGAACCTAGTCAAAGCATTAATCTGCTTGAATGGATTAACTGAGTGGTGACTGTGGGCATGGTGGGTGTGGTTAGACTGGGTATGCACAACCTGGGACCAACCTGGGATGTATAACCTGCTCCTATTTTTCAGTCTCCAAAACCTCCTACCTTCCTTGCCCTATAGGAGAAAGGACATCTCATTCTGAACTTTCACAGCTTGTCTCCTCTGGTGTGAACATCCACTTGGCTCTGTTTCACCGAAAAGTTTTAGAGCCAAATTTTTTTATTAGCCTTCAGTGGAAAAGCCTCCCCATTTCAATGAGGTTTTCCCCTGACTATTCTATCAAAACTCTTATTTTTTAATTGGACTATTTATTGGTGAAAACCATACTATATAACTATATCCCTTATTTTTTAGGACATTCTTAATTCCTTTCATTATCCCCTTTCTGTTCCTGAAAGTGTGCTAGTCTGAACAGTAAAGTACTGGTCCTTTACCATAATGGCCTGCAGATTGTTAAATCCAGTCATCAATTCTCACTCATCTTAGGCTGATCTACAGGGGCAGCAGCAGTTAACATAGTTGATCATTGCCCTCTTCCCTCACATACTCACTCCACTTGGCTTCTGGAAAGCTCTACCCTTGCTTACCATTCTGCCTCATTAGTCCTCTTTCTCTGTCTCCTATCACTGTTTCTCCTTTTTCTTCCTAGGTATTCACATGATTGGTTTGTCACAGTTCTCTCTCCTCCAAGCTACTATATTACTCTCTCTTCCAGTTCAGTGTCTTTAAAAAGCCATGTATCTGCTCACAACTGTCCTATTTATATATTTCTTGAATTTGAGATTTATATGTCCAAATACCCACTAGGTATTTCCACCTAGACTATGAAGAGGAATTTTAAACTGAGCATGTTCAAAAATATAGTCTTTCTTCTCTGCTTTGCTCCTCCTGCAGACTTGTTACCCCAGGTGAGAACAGTTCAACTCACTTAAGCCAAGAACCTTGGCATCACCTTCTCACACAGTCCACCCATTAGTACATCATTGCACGTCCTTCAATACGAATCAAAGTTAATCATGTCTTTCCTCCTCCACAGTTATCATCCTGAGATGAGTCCTGCTCATCTGAATTACTGAAAAATTTTGTAATGGCTTCTACCTCTGCCACCTTACAGCCTCCCCATCCCCCATTCCAGTGCCCAGCCTTCAGTATTTTGACATTTTTACAACAAAAGTTTCAAAACACAATCCATGAACTATACTCCTCTGTTCAGAATGCTGAAACTGCTTCTCATTTCATTCAGAATGAATGTGCCCTACTGTAGTCATGGTGGCCTCCTTGACAATCCCTGAGCATGCTAGAATATTCCTGCTGACATGTGTGGCCCTATGTTCTTTGCTTTTGCTTTCTTTTCTGCCTGAAATATGCTTTTCCAGGGAGCCAAATGATCAACTTCCTCACAACTTCAAGTCTTGGCTCAATTATTGCCATCAAAATGAAGTTTTCCTGACCTGCAATCCAACTTTCTCTGTCCATGGCATTAGAAGTCCCTCTCACCCCATGGTGACTGCTGTCTATTTTGTTTATAGATGTCTCCTGTGAACCTATAATAGAACTGGAATACTTCGGATAAAAATTAATAGCTGCTGAATAAACAAATAAAGGCATCTTAATACAAAAAAAAACCATCTATGAAAAACTAAAATAAACATTTCATTTAAAGTAAAACATATTTTTCTCCATCTATGATCAGGAAGGTTAGAACTATACCAAATTCACTTAAACTTTACTTTAAAATATTATTCAATATTTTATCTGATACCCTACCATAATGATCAAATTTTCAGGCACTGTTCCTTAAAAAATTAGGAGTAACAATTCTTTTACCTTCCAAATGAACTTATTTTCACTTTTGAAATGAGAATTCACTATCATTTAAATAATGGAATATTTTAATCTCTCATTATTTGCTTTAATTTCTAAAAATGATATTTTAATAGTATAAATAAGCAAATCAACAGCCTTGTAATTTCCTAGCATTAACTTTTTAATTTCTGCGCCATAAATGTATTTTCATATTTTAAAATATAGAGCATACCACCTTCAGCACAACTGCACATGTTTTCTAAACTCTAGGATAATCATATTGCATAAAATTCCACAGCATAAGCACCGGCATAATTCAAGATTGTTCGTCCATTACAACACTGTACATGACTGCTTACCAAAGCATTTTCCCTACCAGTGGCAAAGTTATGAATGTAACTTTTGCCTCTTTTGAATTATTTTTCATGTAAAAAATTCTCACAAATTAGATTATGGAAACAAAGGGTATAATATATAACCATTACAATTAGATCACTGACAATAAAAAATAAAACAAGAACCTAAAATCCATAATTGCTATTCGTTCCAAACTCACCTGTACTACAAATCATTTTTGTCCTAGTTTTGTTACTTAATGTTTTAAACATTTTCTGCATTATTTTTCTTAACATATCTTAACATTTTATTAATTTTTAAATGTAAAATCATTGATTTTTCAGTGAATTTACAGAATTATGCAAGCATCACCACCACTATCTAAATTCAGAGCATTTGTGTCATCCCAAATAACCCCTAGTCCCCCTCTGTACCATCCCACACCCAGCACCAGGCACCGATTGCCTACTGCTGATCTGTGGTTTTACTGTTACTGAACAGCTCATGTGGATGGAATCATGCAATGTGCACTATTTTCGGTCTCACTTCTTGCACTTGATATTTTATGGTTTACCCTTGTGTTTATCACTTTCTTCTAGCAAAATTTCACACGCACCATATGTACATTAACAGAAATATCTCCTGGTGTGAACGTTTAGATCATGACAACTATTAAGTGAAATTAATGATATATATGATTTCATGATTTACATAATTTATTCTGAAAAGTATTTAAAAATATTGTGCAAACAAAAATACTTCATTAATATTTCTGAATTTGGCCACAAAAGTATATATGTATATGTGTCTGTCAAAGAATATGAATATCTTTTAAGAATATTGACTGCCATATTCATACATTTCATTTATTCAAATATTGTTATTCTCCCAGGCTGCCTGGAGCTCTACTGACTTGCCACCTTAATAATTACTCAAAAGTTCTGCCTCACCTCAGCATAGATGGACCTCTGTGCATTTAAGCACATTTCAGTGACCCATAAGCATAATTTCCAGTATTTCTGAAAACAGGCAAATACAAATTAGTGCTCAATAGTTCTCTTTTACAAACACACACTTTATAACAGTATATACAGTGCCTTCACTTTCTTGTTCTAACCAGAACTGAATGATCTCTGAAGACAAAGCTTCTGCAACCCTTTCAAGTGAAGGCTTTTCTTTCATGTGACTCTCTTCACAAGCTTAGAACAGGATGGATGTCTCTCTCCTCTTTCACTTCCTCTAAAAACACATAATTTTAAATCTTATATCATTGGACTTTACCATTATTTCTTTTTATAGACATCTATAGAACTTTCCCCTAATATTTTCTCAAAGGTTAGTGTTCCTCATGTATTGTCACTCATTCCAACAGAATTCTTGGTGATTTTAATGTCCACATAGACTATATTTTCAATAGCTTTGATGACAATCATCCTTATCTCCTCCAAACTTAGTCACTCACTTCTGTAGTTACAAATTAGCTCATGTTAGCCACTCATTTCTATAGTTATAAGTTAGCTCAGGTTATTACTAATAACTAGAATTCCATGATCTCAAATCTGAGCTCATTCCCTCTTTCATCCCAATTCCCAACAATTCTTCCACCCACTCCCAAGAATCTTCTTCATTTCCTTTCCCATACTAATGTCTTCCCTTCTCTTCTGACCCAGTGCAGGGTAGATACCTAGCTAAATCACTTTCTGTGAACAGTTTTAACTTCCTTGCCCTTTCTCACACTTCATCACATAGAGTTAGAAAAAGTCCAGCTTTGTTTTTGTACACATGCATCTGTACATATTTGAAAGAAAACATGTTCACAGTTTGTGGTCTCATTTTAAACTAGTGACCACTAAATCCAAGTGTGCTCTAAAATCATATATACAATTTTTTATACTGGGAATTGCAACCAAGGATGCTTTAACACTGAGTTCCACCCACAGCCCTTTTTATTGTTTATTTTGATACAGAGTCTCACTAATTTGCTGAGGGCCTTATTAAGTTATTGAGGTTGACCTCTTCCTGAAGTCCTCTGGTTTTGGCCTCTCTAGTGGCTGGGATTACAGGAATATAAATAAATCCCCAAAACTAAGAACTGCATTTGCTCCACAAACATGAAGACACTTGCCTAGGTCCATGAAAGGGATGACCAGGGTATCTAAGTCATTTCTCCATTTTCAAGATAAATTCACTACATTTGTTAAGGAAAGGGAGGAAAGTGATAAGCTTAAAAAATGGTATATTAGAGCTTTGATAACATTTTATATTCAATCATAACTAGTTCCAAAGAAATCAATTTTCATTTATAAAAGTTTATAATTATCCAACTGATGCTTTGAGCAGAGTATTAATTACCTTTTAATGGTAACATATAGTTTGATCATTTGACATTTTCTACATGGTTCCTGCCAAATTAATGAAGTAAAAAAAATTAAGAATGAAATAAGGAGTGATCAAAGATGTGGATAAGTTAGAAAATAGTCTATGATTTCTGCAACTAATTAATTCTTATGAGAAAAATAAGTTGAAATGAAGACTGAATTCTCAAGAAATGAGGAAAATTAGAGAGAAAGACAATTAGAGAAAAATGTGAAGTAGCATTTATACTTGAAAATATAACCACAGCTTTTAGACCTCATAGAGATACATCTGAGAAACATTTATTAATTACCAAGAGTACTGTTCTAATTGTAATAAAACTATTTTATGTGTACCACATAACATTATGTGATAAAAGAATAAAGGAAACAATCATGATGAGAAGGTAAACACAGAATTTAATTAAAGGAGTACATGCAAAAAGATTAAAATAGTCTATTTCCCCTTTATGGCTATTTTCAAAATGAAGCACAATAAAAGCATATTAGACTAATATTTGAAACATTTTAGTCCAATTAGATGTAATGATTTTGGAACTCGTTCATAATTCTACTCCTAGAGTACAAACCTAATAATGTTTTACATTTTTATTTTTCCAGTTATGAAAGTAGAATGTGCTCTTTGCAAAAATATACATTACAGAAATGTTTGACTTGAAAAGTGAAATCCCTTGATACCTCAAGGATTTCTTTGTTTTCAATTTTGTTTTTGTTAGTGCAGAATTTTTGCACTTGACAATTAAAGCATGACTCTGTGCAGGTTGATCTGGGGAATGCAAAGCTTAAAAAAAAAGTCAGCAGAGCTATAGAGATAAGCATAGGGTAAGCACTATTCACTTAACAGTGAGAGGCCACAAGGAGTATAATTTGTGTGTGGGGAGATACTGGGGTCTGAGTCTAGGGGTGCTTTACCACTGAGCTACAACCCCAGCCCTTTTATTTTTTATTTTGAGATGGGTGTCTTACTAAGTTGCTGAGGCTATCCTTGACCTTGAGGTCCTCCTGCCTTAGGGTCTAGAGTTGCTGGGATCACAGGTGGTGCCACCATGCCCATCTGAGCAATATAAATTTTTATAAGACACAAAAGAGGGAGAAATGATTTTAGGCGAGTAACAGCATAAAAAATGCACTGAATATAAAGTATTTGGAATTTACTCTGAAAGATGGAAATATGTGTCTGTTATGTCAGAATATTCATTACCCTGAATATAAACTCTTAGTTTTGACAAGAGTCTGATAGTGGAATACTGCAGGTCAAGCTCTTTACTGGGATTACAGTTGACTAAGATTGTGCCAACCAAGAAATCCCACCCAGATCAGCTAAATCAATGCTAGGAATGAGAGAGTGATAAATTGTGCTTGCATCCAGAATAGGAAGAACACTGATTACTTCATATAAATATGAGAATATTTATGTGCAAGGAACAACAGGAGTAAAACAATCACAAAGGGCATGAACAGGTTTCAAGAAATGCAGTACTGTCAGTCATATAGGAGCAGAAGGACACAGGAGTTGAAATGAAACTTGAGATGACAGTGAAGGGAGACTCAAGAGCTGAGAGATGGAATTGTCACATGTGGAGTGATTAGGTCCAATGAAATTACAGAAATGGGATAGTAATGTTCATTCATTTTCCAAAGGAAGAATAATTTGGTAGTTGTATGTTTAGATTTACACTTCTTGAAATAATTAAAGTTATCCATAATGTAAAAAATGTAATGAAAATGGAATGATAGGCAAGTCATAGACTCATATCATAAAATTAAAAATAGAAGCAGACAAAAGGAAAAGAAAATAAAATTCAACTTTGGTGTTAACACAAAGCAATCTGCATGTAATTTGCACTCATTTAAATATCAATATTTTAAGTTAAAATATTCTTAAACATGTGAATGTTATACATGAAATTTAAAAATCACAAACAGAAGTCAAAACCAGGTGCATAGAAAACATGTATAACCACAGAAACCTACAAAAACTCTAAACATATAATCTAAACAAAGATGTATGAAACATGGGGCTGGAGTGGTGGCTCAGCGGTTTCGGTGCTTGCCTGGCAAGCATGAGGATCTGGGTTCAAACCTCAGCACCACGTACACAACTGAGTGTTGGAGCAACTAAGGCCAAATGAAAAACTCAATAAAGTTGTCCCTCTCTCTTTATTAAAAAAAAATGTATGAAACTGGGCATTTACAACCTGTTATGTTGAAAATTAACTGAAGAAATGTTTTAAAGAGTAACAGAAATCATAAAAGTAAAAAAAAAATGTAAATCAAGATTTCTCAACATTGGAAATAAGTAAATGCGCAGATATACCAAGAAGCCATTTTTTTTCCAATATAGAAAATTGAAAAGGTATGTAGATACAAAGAGTTCTGATCTTTCTTAAATCTTCTGCTGAAGTTCATTGTAGAGATCTGTTCCTTTTGAGTCATTTTGTTATATGTTAATATATGTAGATCCATACTGAATAAATACAATTCTTTAGTTATTCAGTAATTCATACTTTTTATGTTCAGGGAAAATAATTTACCTCCTCTTTGCTGCAGTCTAAATTTATCCAAGATTATGGCCCTGACTTTTGTTCCAGGAATCTATGTTATCAAATTATATTTCCTGAGTTTTCCAAACTTCAACCACACTATCTCTGTATCACTAGAAATAAGACCTCATGACTGTCTCTCTGGGAAGTTTTGTTTCCTATGCCTTTAGTTTAGCAAAACCTTAAGCTATAATTTTGATGGTGGATAAAAATTCACATTATTTGGAGAGAAATGTTAAGTGAACAAGGGTATTTGTTTAATGTAATTTGGTGTTTGTGTGTGTGTGTGTCTGTGTTTAAACTGAGATGTTAACGTTACAAGAATTACACAGATGTTACTTTTGTTCTCATTATAAGAAACTAACACTGTTTTGTATCAGTTATAATTTTGTTCTTGAATCATCAGTGTTGGTAATGAAATATATTAAGCAGATTTAGTGTTAGCCCCACAACACCAAGGCATTTTTTAATGGCCTTCAAGCAACCAAAAAGCTTGGTATTAAAATTCATTAACCTAAACCCCAGGAGATAATACTGAATAGCAAAGATTCATGTAAAATTGACAGTTTCTTTCTTAATTCAATTTTTAAAAAACAAATTGAAATGTGCTATTAAATATTCTGCACACAAAATGTTGACTTCCTTTTTATGCAAAGCCCTTGGCTAACTTTCTGCATTTTTCAATGGAAGGACATGAATAATAATACACTGGTGGCCTAATACACAATTTGGTTTTTATCCCAATGCCAGTTTTTATTTTCAACAAACTTTCAAAAACATGAGAGCTAGATCATTATATTAAATATTGTGAATCATTTGTAAAACCCATTGATTATTAAATTTTTTAAAAATATGAATTGAATTGTCATGAGAGTTTCATGATGGGACTATTATATGTTCTGTTCCTTCTGATTTCATAAAATCTGTACTTATTTTTCCACAATAGCCTACTATCTTTTTATTCTCTCTATATAGCTTATATACTCATGGAGAGTAGTTACTGCTTTGTGTTGTGGTGAATTCATGCTAGGTGATATTGAATAGCTTCATGAGTTAAGTGATAGGCCTGCTTTCTTAAACATATTATTTTAAAAATAGTTTACATTTAGCCTAAAGATTTATCTGTGAATAAACATTTCTTCTCATCAATATTTATTATTTCATATAGTCAGAAAAAAAGCAAAGCACAAAAAACAACACAAACATGTTATTAAGCAGCAGGTCAACCTTTGTTATATATGTTTTATAGGTATTTAGACAATAGATCTTCATATTTTTTAAGTCTCAACCGTATGATTAGTGCTGTGTATCAAACCTTTGAAACCTTAGAAAAGATGGCCACTTAGAGTGCACAGGATATCTAATAATTTAAAACAATTACGGTACCTAGTCTCTACTAATGTCCCTATCACGTATTTTTATCAGACCCCATCACACTAAGTAGGCAGAAATTGGATAAAATAAATGCTAGCCAGTAGTGGTGGCATACACCTGCAATCCCAGCAGGACTGGAGGCTGAGGCAGGAGGATTGCAAGTTCGAATCCAGCCTCAACAACTTAGCAAGGCCCTAAAGATTTAGCAAAATCATGTGTCAAAAAGGACTGGGCATGTGTCTCAGAGGTTCATTGTCTCTGGATTCAATCCCCAATACAAAAAAAAAAAATCCATATTTAAATATATATGTAAACATGGGAGATTGAGTCTATATATAACAAAATTTATACAGAGTGAGGGAACCTATAAAATTACTCGCTGTGCCAAAATATTCTAATTCTAAAAGAAAACAGCACAGGTTTTTAGAAAACAAAAGAGTTTGAAAACAATAAAATAATTGAAATTAAACAATAAACTGGACTATGCTAGTACAGAAACAAATTTTATTTTCATCAGTGAATTTTTTAAGATGTCACCAGTAATCAACAAATATTTACTAGAAATAACTTATATGCTAATATCTGTTGAATCCATGCCCAGGAATGTGAAGTGTGAAAAGATACAAATGATAATTTTTTCCCTGGTGGACCTTCTGATTATCCTAAGGCAACTTTTACCTTCAGCCCTTGTACATTTGTGAAGAAGCCCTAGTGAATTTTAGCAGGTTAATGAATTCTCTATTTCTGGAAAACCTGGTGGAAATGTAAAATTAGCTATTTCATTAAAAAAAAAAAGTGGTTTTTCTTGCTAAAAAACTGAAATACCTGCAATGTTACATAGAGTACTTGGAGTTGACATTGTACCAATTGATGTAAAATGCACAAAATTTCCAATAGTGTGCAGTGATGTGTTCCCGTTTACCAGGACTCACCTTTTGCTACTGTTGTCATGTGTCCCTGGATTCTTTTAATTTCCCTTACCATTTCTCTCTTCATTTTTTTTTGTAGTAAAAGACATATTGGTAAAGAATTTTCTGGTCTTATATTTGTAAAAGAAGTTTTTATCTTGCCTTCAATATGAAAGGACTTTTTCTTTTGAGATTTAGGTTGATGTTTATTTGTGGTTCATAAATATTATGGTAATATACATAACATTTTTAGGAACTTTTTATTCCAGTGCAATTTGTAGGAAGGGCTATCAACCTTCCATTGAACTGCATTTGCACCACTATGAAAAAAATAATTTTGGGTCTATTTTAGGTTTTTGTATTTTGATCCCACTACTCAATCCCTATCATCTCTTGCTCTCCCCTCCTCTTCCCTCCTACACTCCTCCAACATCTATGGTTTCCCTAGATTTTGTGTTCTTTGAATTTGGTGAGTCGAGGACATAATCTTGACCTTTTACCCAACTCTGGATTTAGGTCCAACCTCCACAAATAAGGGAAACAATTTGACCCTTGAGTCTCTAGGTTTGGCTAATTTCACTCAGCATAATTTCTTCCATTACCATCCATTTACCTTCAAATGACATAATATCATGGTTTCAAATAGCTGAGTAGAACTCCTTTGTGCAACTATATATTACAGCTTTTGGATCCATTCAACCAGTGAAGGGCATCTGGGTTGGTTCCATAATTTAGCTATTGTAAATTAAGCTCCTGTGAACATTGATTTTTCTGTGTCACTATAATATGCTGATTCTGGCTCCTCTGAGAAAATACCCTGAAGAGGGATAATTGGGTCAAATGGTGATCCATTCCTAGTTTTTTTTTGTTTTTTTTTTTACCAGTGAATTTTTTGTTTTTAATTCTCAAATGAGCAACCATACAATATGTATAAAAATGAAATTGTAGACACATTTAAGTCCAAGAGCCACTCTATTCCATTGTGTATTATAGCAACAAATTTTGACATTTTTCATATCAGTCATATCCCCTGATCTTGAAATTTATATCAATCATTCCAAAATTCACATGCAAGACTCCAAAATCAAAGAATATGTTGTCTTCACTTAGCCTAGTATAATAAAATAATTTCAGGTTCCCATTGTATAGCTATTTATTTGTGACTCTGCAATGATTTATTGACAATAAGTGTCAATAATGAGTTATTTTTTTGAGGATTCTCCACACTGCTTTCCAGCATGGACTTACCAATCTGCAATTCAACCAATAGGGTGCAAGTGTTCTATCACCTCACAAACCCTCCAACATCTGTTATGGTTTATATTCGTCATTTTTGCCATTCTGACTGGAGTGAGGAGAGATCTTAGTGTTCTGTTGATTTGCATTTCTCTTATTACTAGTGATTTAGAACATTTTGTTATGTGTTCATTGGCTTGATTTCTTTTGTGGAGAAGTTCCTCTTTAGCCCTCTGGCCCATTTATTGATTGGGATGCTGGTGTTTTGACATAAATTTTTGTTTCAGTGATGAATCGCATTTATTGATATGCATATGTTGAACCAGCCTTGCACACCTGAAATGAAACCCATTTGATCCTGTTGAATTATCTTCTTAATCTGGTTTAGAATGCAGCTTGCTCCAACTTTTTTAATTTTTAAGAGAGAGGGACAGTGAGACAGAAAAAGAGAGAAACAACTATTTTTTCAAACGGCCTTCATTGCTCCAACACTTAGTTGTGTACATGGTGCTGGGGTTTGAACTCGGGTCCTTGTGCCTGCCAGGCAAGCGCCGAAACCACTAAGCCACCGCTCCAGCCCTTGCTCAAACTTTAAGGATTTTTGCTTGTATGTTCACCAGGGATATTGGTCTGTAGTTTCTTTCCTTGATGCTTCTTTGTTGGGTTTTTGTATTAGGGTTATGGTTGCCTCATAAAAAAGTGTTTGCCTCATTTTTAATTTCTTGGAAGAGCTTAATAAGGAGAGGTGCTAATTCCTCCTCATAGGTATGGTAAAACTTAGGAGGGAATCCATCAGGTCTTTGGCTTTTCTTCTTTGGAAGGTTTTTAATTACTAGACAGATTTTGGTGCCTGTTATTGGGCTGTTTTGGCTTTCAATATCATCCTGAGTCAATCTGGTAAAGTTGTTCATATCTAGAAATTTGTCCATGTCTTCCAGATTACTTTAGAGGCATATAATTTTGAAAAATAGATTCTGATAATCCATTTGATTTCCATGGGATCACTGGTGATTGCTCACTTTTCATTGGTGCTTTTGTTGATATGCTTTATTTCCCTCCCTCTTTTAGTGGGATTGGCTAGAGATTGGTCAATTTTATTTATTTTTTTTAAAGAACCAGCTGTTTCATTGATTCTTTTTATGTTTTTCAATTTTATTGATTTCAGCTATGATCTTTATTATTTTCTGAATTCTGTTGGCTTTGGTATTATTTTTCTTTTGTAGGGATCTGAGGTGAGCCAGAAGCTTATTTATTCAGGATCTCTCCTGATTTTAAAGTAGGCACTCAGTGCTATAAATTTTCCCGTTTAGAATGCTTTGATGCTGTCCCAGAGGTTTCCACATGCTGTGTCATTATCCTCATTTGCTACTAAAACTTTCATGATTTCTGCTCTCATACCTCTTTGGATCCATTCCACATTTAATAGAGTGTTTTTCAATCTCCATGTATATATGTACTTTCTGTTATAATCTTTACTGTTAATTGCTAGGATTATGGCATCATGGTCTGATAGGATACATGGGATAATATCTATCTTTTCATATTTGCTGAACTACAATAGCATCTATTTTGGAGAAGCATCCACACATTTCTGAGAAGAAGGTAACTCAGCCAGTTTGGGGGTGAAATATTTTATAAATGTCTTTAAGTTCATTTGATTTATGGAGTTGTTTAGGCTGGAGTTCTCTTTGTTGATTATTTGCTTTGATGATCTGTCCTTTGGTGTTAGAGGTGTATTAAAGTCTCCCAGCATTATAGTATTGGTGTTTGGAGCATAAACAGTTACTATGGTTACATCTTCCTAGTTCCCTTTACTTGGATGTAGTGGCCTTCTTTATCTCTTATGGCCATATTTTGGTTGAAATCTACTTTATCAGATATACGTATTGCAATACCTGCTTGTTTTCTTTGGCTATAAACCTGGTAAATTTTTTCCATCCTTTTACCCTCAATCTGTGGATATATTTGACTATATAATGGGTTTTCAGTAAACAGTATTTTTTGGTTTGTTTTTTGATCCTGTCTGCTTATCTGTGTCTTTTAATCGGCTGTTGACACCATTCACATCCTGTGTTAGGATAGTTACGTGGTTGTGGTTCATAGTCATAGTATTTCATTAGTGAGTTCTGTGCTGTCATGGCTGTCACTTTGATAGCATGCAATTATATTTTTTTAAGAGACAGAGAGACAGTGAGGGGGGGAAGAGAATCATTTTTTTAGTGTTTCATCTGGTATTTGTTGCTCTGACACTTCAATGTGTACATGGTGCTGGGGTTTGAACTTGCACCCTCCTGCAAGCAAGGCTAGCATTGTAACCACTGAGCCACTGCTACAGCACTGATAACACACACTTTTATTCACTATCCTCTGTTTGTGGGCTTTGAGGATTGTTTCATTGTTCTTCTACTGGACTTTATCTTTGAGAATTCCTTGTAATGCTAATTTTCTGCTTATGAATGCTGCAAATTTGATCTTATGGTGAAATGTTCTTATTTCCCCTTCTAATTTGAAGCTGATTTTAGTTGGGTATAGTATTTCTGGCTCTAGGTTGTAGTCATACAGAGATTGAAATACCTCTTCCCAGGATCTTCTTGCTTCTAGCATCTGAGTTGATATGTCAAAGGTGACCCTTATTGGTTTGCCTCTGAATGTGTTTGGCCTCTCTCTGTTGCAGCTTTTAATGTTCTTTCCTTAATGTCCCTGTTTCACACTTTGAATGTGATGTGTCTCAGTGAGCTTCTGTTTTGATTATGCATATTGGGTGTCCTGTAAACATCCTGAATGAGCATATCTGACTAAATTTTAATATGAGAAAATTTTTCTTTATTTTCTTGAGAATGTTCTTTGTGCCATTCCTTTGCATTTTAAATTCTTCTTGTATCCCAATTACTCTTATTTTGTTTCTTCTGTTTTCATCCCAGACATTTTGAAAATTTTTCTCATGCTTTGTAAGTTTTTTTTTTTTCTTTTTTTGTCATCTGTGCACTCAAGCATACTCAGCCTATCCTCATTTTCGGAAGTTCTTTCTTCAAGAGCCAAGGTTCTGTTTTCTATACAAGTTAGTCTATTATTAAATTCTTCCATTGTTCCTGTAATGTTATTGACTGCGTATTTAAACTCCATTACTTCCTTTTCCAGTATGCCAATTTCTTCAACAGAGTTTTTCATCTCTTGACTCTCCTCACTTACTCCCCTCATTAAATCTTCTTTTAGCTCAGTGTTTCTTTTAGTAATTGGATCACTGATAAGTTTTTCTAGCTTTTCATTGTCCTTCTTCTTGGATGGGTAGTTGTGGGTTTGAGGTGAACCTTTTCTAGTTTGATTATTTTTTAACTCCTTCTTCTGGATATTTGAATTGAGGTTTCCTGTACTGAAGCAAGGCAGGTCTCTAGGTGCTTCTTCCTTGCAGGTCAGAGTGAGGTCATACACAACACTTCTAATGACCACCTTCTTCCAGAAAGCTGCTTCTTCCTGGAACTTCATTTTGCAGCACATTTTGGATGAAGGCTCCATGGCACAGATCTGTAACCTGTTGGGGGTGTGGGTCAGCCCACTGGATTGTTAAAGCACAGTAGTAGGGGTGCGTTGCTGTGTCCTGGGTCTTAGAGGCATGGGGCATGCCATAATGGCCTGCCTGCATGCCTCAACAGGACCAGAGATCCTTGGTGGTAGGAATAGTTTCAGGATATTTGGACCTGGAGGGTATGTGCTATGATTGAGTGCCTCCAGGTGGGAGCTCTCAGAGTTTCCTGAGCACCTGGTGGCTCAGTTCCAGAGTCCTGGGCCCAAGGTTCTGGTTGGGGGGCCCTTCCTTGGGGGTATACTTGGCACCTGTGTGGCCAGGACCTGAGTTGGGTCCACGTGGAGGGTGAGCATATCTCCAAGCAGTAGTCCTCCTTGGGTGTGTCCTGGGCCCATGTGGCAGGAAGGCAGAGTGGCTCCAGTTTGGGAGTGGGGGTTCATCCTTAGGGATAACCTGGGTGACTGCCACCTGGGACCAGAGTCCTAGGCCCATGGGGAGGGTGGGTAGGTCAGATTCGGGTGAGAGATTCCTCTTTGGGGCTCTTCTGAGTGCTGGTTGGCCAAGACTAGAGTCCTGGTGCTGCAGGACAGGTGTTCAGAATGGCTCCAGGTGAGGGGTTCCTCCTCGGGGCTGACCTAGGTGCCTGCCATCCAGACTGGTGTTACAATATTCATTAATTATTATTATTATTATTATTTTAAAGATAGAAGGACAGTGAGAGAGAGAGAATCAATTTTTATTGAGTTTTTCAAATGGCTTTTGTTGCTCTGACACTTAGTTGTGTATGTGGGTGCTGGGGTTTGAACCCATGTACTTGCACATGCCAGGCAAGTGCCGTAACCGCCGAGCCACCACTCCAGCCCCACAATATTATTTTTTAAGCTGAAAATAGCTGCATTTTATTCTGGAATATTTTAAAGTGTTGTTAAATAATTTTGATCTTACTTAACCCTCGAAAAAATCTTGGAGCTCTCCAAGAGTTCATGACTGTCACTTTGAGAATACTATTAAAGTGTTAAATCAGTCACAATTCCAAAGCCTCCCTCACATACGGTGCCTACTGAGCACAGACATATTCCACCCAAAGGTCTTAGTGTTCTTTCTTATAACTCTACCGGTATCCAGCAAACCCCAGCATCTGTATTCAGCTAACTGTTCCCTGGGAGCGTATCTCACTCAGAACTTACTCATCTTTTGTATTTGGCTGATAATGTAAGAAGACCCACATCTCTTCTGGGTGCTATCCCTTTGCCAATGTGAATAAAAGAAAAAAAATGTTTTGAATAGATATTTGGGGATTATTTGGCACTTTGTTATTATATTCTTCTCTATGCTTAAAGTGTCTGTATTTCTTCTATATCCTTATTTTGTAATTACTGCTAAATAAGGAGTCATATTTCTCATTTCAGAACTTTCTGTGAATCCTTTTTATTTGCCCCAAAGTATTAGATACAAATCTGAAATAAAAGATATAATCCAAAACATTAACTGTGCAAGAATTTCACTTGTATATTTCAACCAGTAGTCCAATAATGTCATAAGTAATGTATATTGCATGCACGTATTTTCCTGAAACACTGCACATTAGGTTACAACTGAACACAAATCATACACTCTTTATATGACAAAGGCAGAGTTAATATTAAATTACTACTGGCAGGTGACTACTGCAATAGAAACACCAAAATATTAGGGCAGGAGTGGTGGAGCAGGAATTCCAGCACTTGTCTGGTATTCACAAGGATGCAGGTTCAAACCCCACCACCCCAAAACAAAGTGTCAGAGCAATGAAAGTCAGGTGAAAAACTAAATAAAATTGGATTCTGTTTCTCTCTCTTTCTCTCTTACTATTCCGCTCTCTTAAAAAAAAAAAAAAAGAAAAACCAAAATATCAGGGACCAATAATGTTAAAATAAAGGAATAAATCCAAGACAGCTACAATATTAATTTTCTTTTTAGGACCACAAAAATTCCCAGTGGTTCTTGGGATGGTACAAGGGAAAATTAGGCCTGAGTACACATACGGAAATTGTGCTAATCCAAGTTACAGAACAGCTTCATGAAGGGAGCAGTGCTGTTCATCAGCCCATTACAAATTCTTCCTATAATTACTGACTTCTGTGGTACATCACTTCCTGTTGAAGCAAACACTGATAATACACACTAGAACTTTTTTCAAACTAGCAGATTGATAGTACAAATTACTCAGTGAAAGAGAAAGTCTCCAGTAGTTTTGAAGTACATGCTGCAGAAGAATGATTAAGTGCTTCTGTACAAAACCACAAATCACAATAATGAATCAGATGAAAATCTCCAATAAGAAACTTAAATGCACCAGCTGGCCTTCATCACACAGCGATGTTATAACGTGGAATGATGGCATCCTAAATAGCCTGTGTTGGCAGCTTGTACACATTCAGTCCCCCATCTTAGTGCCTTGTTTTGACAAGTGCATCAGAAAGAAAAACTGACAAATCAAAAGAACATCACCAACTTCTTAAACATTCGCAAAGGGTAAAAACAACAACAAAACAGTGATTTTTTTCACTATTTTTATCATCTAAAGATGATTAAAAATATTAAAATGAATAGTTCTATAATCCTGTGCCAACAGTGTTGTCACCTGTTTAATTCATGCTAAATTTTACAAGTTATGCCTAGATAGTATTTTAAGGGTGCTTATTTTGAAGTAAATAATATGGACTTGCTCAATTTTTTGATCACCAATGGAACCAATTATACTACAGCTTTAGTGATGTATGAAACTATAAAAAGTACTTCAAATATATAATAATATGTAGAATAGTTGTTAGGAAATACAAAATAAACAGATGTATGATAAGTCACATTAATAATAATTAATTCAGTAGTTTGAATAAACTCTGCCTGAAACTTTATGTTTTTCTTGTTTTAAACTACAAGCAATGGTTTAGCTATTCCTAGAAATACACGTCAGGGGAGCCAACCCCAGCAGGCCTCTGTGCAGACAGAGTCCTCAGTTTTGGACTTGCACCACCAGGCCACACCTGCCCATGAGCCCCACTGGAGCTGACCCCAGCAAGCCTCTGCACATGGACAGAGGCCTCAGTTCTGGGTCCTACAACCACATAGGATACCCCTACATAGGAACCCTGCTAGAGATAAACCCAGCAGCCTCTATGCTAGTGGAAACAGGCCTACGGACCAGGGCCTTCAGGCATGATAACTCCCCAGTCCCAAACTGCCCAACTGCCCTGCACATAGTCAATCCGATGCAACCCATTCCTGCCAGGTCTGCATATTTTAGGCCTATACTCACTGCCAAAGTTTCCAGGTCCTGTCTCTGTGTTGAGGGGCTCCATTTAGTCTGAACATGAGCAGGACCCACCAAAGCACCGCAGCTGCTGTGCATATACAAATGAGCAGGATGCAACACACCCTGAACAGATTTCAAATCAATGTTCTAGGGCCTAGATAAATAAGATACAGCCAAATGATGGTTGTAAGGAAATACAAAATAAAGGCTGAAGCAGCTTTCTGGAAAAAAAGGGTCATCAGAGGGGTGGTGTCTGATTCAACCCTGGACCTTCAAAGAAGTCTCCATACCTGTCTACCTTTACCACAGAGAAATTCTATTCAAAGATCTAGAAGATTACCAAAATAGAAAAGGTACAACTTCACAGACAAGGAACAAACAGACAGGGACTGAGATGAAATTCTAGAAATAATTATCAATAACCTGACTACTAAAAGGAACAATGAACAAAAATTTAAATTAATGAAGGCATTAATTAAGAAAACTTAAGAGATAAAAAACTTTATTATCAAAGAAATAGACATACTCAAAAAGGAAGTAGCAGAGCTAAAATCTGCAGTTAATGACATGAGAAGAACCATGGAAGAATTTAATAAAAGACTAACTTCTACAGAAAATAGAGCCTCAGCTCTTAAAGAAAAAACTTCTGATAATGAGAACAGGCTGAGCAAGCTTGACTGCACAGATGACACAAAAGAAAAAGAACTCACAGAACACAAATAGAATTTTCAAAATATCTGGGATAAAATTAGAAAAGACAATGTAAGAGTAATTGGGATACAGGAAGAAATCGGAATGCAAACAAATGGTATAAGGAACATTCTCAAGGAAATAGTGAAAGAAAAAATTTTCCATATAAAAATAGACTCAAATATGCTCATCCAGGAAGCTTACAGGATACCCAGAAGGCCTAATCAAATGAGAAGCTCACCTAGACATATCATATTCAAAATGTACAATAGGGAAATCAAGGAAAGAATATTAGACGCTGAAAGGGAGAAATGCCAAGTCACATTCAAAGACAAATCAGTAAGAATCTCCTCTGACTTTTCAGTTTAGACACTGGAAGCAAGAAGATCCTGGAAGCAGATCTTTCAATGTGTGAATGACCATGACATGCAGCCAAGAACACTGTATCCAGCAAGACTTAGCTTCAAATTTGAAGGAGAAATAACAACATATCATGATAAAATCAAACTTGCAACACTCATGAACAGAAAACCAGCATTACAAAGAATCCTCAAAGATAGACTCCAGATAGAAGAACAATCAAACACTCCCAAAAATCCATAAACAGAAGAAATTCAATAAAGATACACCCTACCAGTAGATTACCAAGATAGCACAGTACTTATTAATAAAACAAAATGACTATGAACTATAACCACGTAACTGTGAATATGAATGGTCACAATGCACCACCAAAAAATACAGATTATCAGATTGGACCCAAAACAAAATTCAACAATATGCTACTTAGAAGAGATCCATATTTCAGTAAATGACATCCACAGATTGAGGGTGAAAGGATGGGAAAAAAAATCTACCATGTGTATGGCCTAAGAAAGCAAGCTGGTGTTGCAATACTTATATCCAACAAACTAGATTTCAAACATAAACTCATCAGATAAAGATGAGTTTATACATTATTATTATTATATATCATAATATATATATTATTATTATATATATTATTATACATTAGTATAGGGAATAATAAAATAGGAAGATATAGAGATAGTAAATATATATTCTCCAAAGAACAATGCACCCAACTATGTGAATAAATTACTCCATGACCCATGACATAAAACTACTTGTGGACCTCAATACAATACTGGGAGACTTAACACTATTACCAATAGATAGATCCTCAAAAGAAACAAAAAAAGGAGATTTCCAGCCTAAACAACTACATAAATCAAATGGACTTAACAGACATCTAAAATATTCCACACCAAATTAGCTGAATATATCTTCTCAGGAGCACATGGCTCCTTTTTCAAAATAGATTATATTCTAGTTCACAAAGGAAATCTCAATAAATATAAAGTATATATTATGCCATGTACCCTATCAGACCATGATGCCATGACCCTAGCAATTAGCAACAAAAATTGTAATAGAAACACATACATGGAGAATGAATAATATCCTTCTAAATGAAGAGTGGATCCAAGACTACATGAGCGCAGAAATCAAGAAATTATTGGAAAAGAATGAAAATTCAAAACCTCTGGGATAGCATGAAAACATTCTTAAGGGGAAAATTTATTGCACTAAGTACCCACATTAAAAATCAGGAGAGATCTCTAACAAATAAGCTTATACTCTACCTCAAATCCCTACTAAAGGAAGAACAATCTAGTTCCAATGCCAGTAGAAAACACAAAATAATCAAGATCAGAGCTGAAATCAATGAAATTGAGAATAAAAAAACAGTAAAAATAATTGACGAAACAAAAAGCTAGTTCCTTGAAAAAATAAATAAAATTGATAGACCTCTAGCCAATCTCACTAAAAGAAGGAGGGAAATGAATCAAATCAATAAATTCACCAATGAAAAGGGAGTGATCATCACTGACTCCATGGAAATCCAACAAATTATAAGAACATATTATGAAAAACTATACTTCTCTAAATTAGATAATCTGGAAGACATGGACAAATTTCTAGACAAATACAACAACCCCAAACTGTCACCAAATGATAAGGAAATTCTAAACACCTCATAACAGGCACAGAAATCTGAATAGCAGTTAAAAGCCTTCCAAAGAAGAAAAGCCCAGGATCTGATGGATTACCCCCTGAGTTTTACAACACCTACAAAGAGGAACTAACATCTCTCCCTTTAAACTATTCAAAGAAATTTGAAAAGAAGGAACTCTCCTAAACAGTTTTTATGAGGCACCCATAACTCTGATACCGAAACACAACAATGACACATCAAAACAAGAAAACTACTGACCAATAACCCTGATGAACAGTGATACAAAAATCCTTAACAAGGTTTTAGCAAACCGTATTCAAAAACACATCAAGAAGATAATTCACCACCTTCAAGTGGACTTCATTCCAGGTATGCAAGGCTGGTTTAACATATGCAAAACAATAAATGTAATTCAACACTTAAACAGAATTAAGGACATAAACCATATGATTATCTCAATTAATACAGAAAAGACCTTCAATAAAATTCAGCATTTATTTATGCTCAATACTCTACAGAAGATAGGAATCAAAGGAACTTATCTTAACGATGTAAAGGCCATGTATGACAAACCTTCAGCTAGTATAATACTAAATGGAGAAAAGTTGAAAGCATTTCCAGGAAACTCAGGAATAAGACAAGGGTGTCTGCCTTCACGACTTTTATTCAATATAGTTCGAAAGACCCTAGCTGGAGCAATCAGGAAAAAAGAAGGAAATCAAAGACATTAGAACAGGAAGACAGCAAGTCAAACTATTCTTTTTTGCTGACATGACCCTATATCTGGAAAATTCAGGAAACTGCTTGAGCTTATAAACAGATTTAGCAGAGTGGCAGGCTACAAGAACAATAATCATAAACCAATAGCTTTCTTATAGACTAATACTAATTGGGCAGAAGAAGATATCAAGAAATTGGTCCCATTCACAAAATCCTCAAAAAGAATAAGATACTTGGGAATTAATTTAACAAGGGAAGTAAATGACCTCTACAGTGAAAATTATTGAACACTGAAGAAAGAAATCGATGAAGACCTGAGAAGATGGAAAGACATTCCATGATCTTGGTTAGGCATAATTAATATAAGTAAGGCTGCCATTATGCCAAAGACACTACACAGATTCAATGCAATCCCCATCAAGGTACCAATGCTATTCTTTACAGATATTGAAAAAGTTATTCTCAAATTCATTTGGAACAAAAAGAAACCCAGAATAGCCAAAAAATTACTAAGCAAGAAAGACAAAACAAGTGGATTCACAAAACCTGATCTAAAACTATACTATAGAGCTGCAGTAACAAAAACAGCATGGTACTGGTATCAAAATAGAAATGAAGACCAATGGAATAGAATAGGAGATGCAGAGACAAACCCAAAAAATCTTTA
>PVKS010029386.1:0-25412 GCA_004027875.1 Aplodontia rufa | reverse complement strand
GAACGTGAAGGGGATTCCGATGATCAAGTATTTTGCAGAGGCCCTGGGGCCACTTCAGAGCTTCCAGGCCTGGCCTGATGACCTGCTCATTAGCACCTACCCCAAGTCTGGTAAGTGAGGAGGGCCACCCACTGGGGTGCAGTCCCCATCTTGGTCAGTGTGACCAGGCCCTCCACTCTGCTCACCACTGCTTCCTTCCTTTCTCAGGCACCACATGGGTATGTGAGATAGTGGACCTCATTTACCAAGGTGGTGACCTAGAGAAGAGTCGTCGGGCCCCCATCCAGGACCGGGTGCCCTTCATTGAGTTCAAATGTCCAGGGATTCCTACAGGTGTGTGACAGTATTCGGGGGAAGATGAACTACAGTTAGGTGGCACCACACTGAGGCTCACCAGACTGTGCCCTGCCCACACTGTAGGCCTGGATGCTGTGAAAGCTATGACTGCCCCACGGCTCCTCAAGACCCACTTGCCCCTCGCCCTGCTTCCCCAGAGTCTGCTGGATCAAAAGGTCAAGGTGAGTGGCAGGGAGGCCTCTGGGCCATTCCGACCTTGGTCCTGTTCTGCTGGGAAAGTCTCTTCAAGCTTCTTCTCTCCTCAGGAGGGAAGCCCTCCTGCCCTCCCTCTGGGGCTCAAGAGAACACAGTGAGACTTCAAAGTGCAGACTGAAGACAGGGGAGCCCTGGTGCTCATAGCTGGCAGAGTAGGGGCTGGAGGGATCTCCACCTGCCGCCTTTCAAATCCAGTTTGTGGTGGAATTCAAGGGGTCAAATTAGTATCAGGTGCAGCTCCAGGGAGCAGCCAAGGGTTCCTCATCAAAGCTGTGCTCAAACCCAGCTCAGTCACACCATCCATGAGATCTGGAGCGAGACACCTCTAGGCCTCAGTTTCCTCCTTTGCCAAGCTGAGAGAGAACTCCCTCACAGGGGTGGCATGAAGGGTGCCAGGCAGGCAGGGGGACAGTACTGGTGTGGGGTGAGTGTCCTCTGCCCCTACAGGTAATCTACGTTGCCCGCAATGCAAAGGACGTGGCTGTCTCCTATTATCACTTCTACAAAATGGCCAAGGTGCACCCAGACCCTGGCACCTGGGACAGCTTCCTGGAGAAGTTCATGGATGGGCAAGGTGAGCCCCAGTCTGGAGGAAGGAGAGGACTGGAGATGAGGGGCAACCAGGTGAAATTATCCAACCTGTTTGTGTCCCCTTACCCAGTGTCTTTTGGGTCGTGGTACCAGCACGTGCAAGAGTGGTGGGAGCTGAGCCGCACCCACCCAGTGCTCTATCTCTTCTACGAAGACATGAAGGAGGTGAGACCCCAGCTCCCACTTCCATCTGGTCCCATCTGAAAGAGAAGAGAAACTCAGGGAACCCACCAAAGACCCCAAGACCCTCCCCTCTGGCACCCTTCACACTGGTCCAGGATTCCCCATGCTGCCTTCCTGCCAGGGACAGCAGAGCCAGCAGAGCAGCAGGATCCCTTCTCTCCTGCACAGCCCATCTCTCCCTGCACCTGGGGCAGCTGCACACCCTGTCACGCGCCAGCACTTGGCTGCTCTGGCTTCTCCGTGTCCAGGGCTGTGCCACTCCAGGGCCACAGTTCTGAGAAAATACTGTCGCTGCCTAGGGCTGTGCCTAAGGAACCAAGCAGGGCTCACTCCAGGTCCCTAGGGCAGAGGACTAGCAGTTTTGCCCCAGGAAAGAGGCCCAGAGTGAAGGAGCTGGGCTGAGAGATTTCGAAGTGGAAGCGGCCAGCTCCCAGATGACCTTGGAGAGACGTCCCCATGTTTGCTCAGTGAGCCATCCAAGCCTCCTGTGAAGAGCCTGTCTCTTGCTACAGAACCCCAAAAGGGAGATTCAGAAGATCATGGAGTTTCTGGGGCGCTCCCTACCGGAGGAGACGGTGGATCTCATTGTGCGGCACACCTCCTTCAAGGAGATGCAGAAGAACCCCATGACTAACTACAGCACTGTGTCTAATGAGATCATGGACCACAGTGCTTCCACCTTCATGAGGAAAGGTGGGTGCTGGCCAGGGTGGGTGTTTGGAGAAGGGAGTGTTCAAGCAGCCATCAGAGCCTGCCCTGAACCACTTGGGGCCAGCTGTGGGTGGGAGTCAGGCCCCCTTCTGTCCCTCTGCAGGCATCGCAGGGGACTGGAAATCCACCTTCACTGTGGCCCAGAATGAGCGCTTTGACGCCCACTATGCTGAGAAGATGGCAGGCTGCAAGCTCAGCTTCCGCTGGCAGCTCTGAGTGGTGTCCTGGGAGCCACTGCAGTGGAGAGTGGGCACCAGCCTGAGCCAGGACCTCAGCAATAAAACGTGATTTGTTCAACACAGTCTCTGTTGGAAGGCAAGAGGACACCTGAGACCAAACAAATCCCACTCGGACCAAGTAGGGCCCTCTGTGCCCTGCAGCCTGCAGTGCCCACCTGTGCTGTCTGATCCCATAAGATCGTCTGCTTTCTTCTCCCTCAATTCTGCCAGCCTTATCACTTTTCCTGGACTCTTTACAATCCAGCATGTACATCTGGGCCACATTGAGGGGAGGGTAGTAGCCATCTGCATAAGAAAATTTTATTTATTTTTCCATCTCACCTGTGCTTCTCTGACACTTAGTTGTGTACATGGTGTGAGGTACTTGCACATGCCAGGCAAGCACTCTAACCACTGAGCAACCGCTCCAGTCCTCCATCTGCATAAGAGGTGTCCTCAAACAGGACCAACCTTTCATCCTGGGACTGGCAGGATGCAGGCAGGAGGCGCTGATCAGAGGCTTCTGGGGCAGGCGGCCTCCTCTTGGCCTGGAGCCCTAGACCTGAGGGAACCTCTGCGCTTGCAGCCTCTCCTGAAATCATTTTCCACTTTGGAGTCAAGGGGTCCAGATACTTGTCGTACTTCCTGCTGCCCCAGAGCTGGTCCTCAGTGAGGAAGGGGGCCTAGGGCAGGGGACAAAGAGCAGGGGAATAAGGGTGAGTCTCCTTCCCCAAAGGGTCATGCTAGAATGGCAAGAGGGTCTGCTTCCATTCAGGATCTCTGTGTTAAGAGGATCAAAAATAACAGAGGGCAGAAGGCAGGTGTACCAGAGGCACAGGGGAAGCAGCCTTTAGCCTACATCAAGTTACATGTGACCCAGGTGACATGGGTCAGTGTCAGCAAGAGGGTCCTAGGCAGGAGTTAGGAAACGTGAGCATATGTCCCCATCTCAAGTGATCTTACTGCCAAAGTGAGGAAGCACAGGAGGACAGGGCAGCCTGCTCATTGGACGCTGGCCACTGCTCCAGGCCTAGGCAGCAGGGTAGATGCCGGTCCTTGAAGCTCTGAGTCCATGGGGGGAGAAAAGGGAAGGACTCAGGAAGATGACCGCGTGACCTGCCTGGGTTCCTGGGGTGGTGAAAGGCCTCTCTGTGGACGTTGTCTTACCCTCTGGAGGGGTGTGTGGATCAGGGCTCGGTAGAAACAGGTGGTCTGGGGATACAGGGCCAGCACAAGCTGCTCCTTCTGGAATAAGGCCTCAGGGTCCATCTCGGGGTTGGCCTTCCACTGGGGTAGGGCGAGGATGCGCCGGCGGCTCAGGGTGTGTCTCCTGAGGGGGCACCAAATCAGTCCACGGCTGGGGGGAGACCGCCTTCCAGGAGCCTGGCCATCCACGTTCCCACCTGGACACTCACTCTTTGCCTTCTTCATCAATGTCATCTACCTCATACCTGTGGGCAAACAGAAGGAGACTCTGCATGTAGCCAGGTGTCCACTGCAAGTCAGGGAGCCAGGAAGAGGAGGAGGAGGCAAGTAGGGGAAAGAGGCTGGAGGAGCCCCGTGTCCCCCGCACCTCCCTGCACAGGCGCCCTCGGGGGAAGCTCTGCTTCCATTTGGGGGACAGGCAGGAAGTGGCAGCTGAACAGGGTGTAGCGATGTGCACACTGCCTGGGGTGGGGTGACCACTCACTTGTTGGTGGCATGGCTGTAACTGTCCACCTCCGCCAGGATCCACTGCTCGTCCCCATCCTCGGCCTTGACCCCCGCAACCACATTGTCTCCTGGTTTGGCCACATAATTGACCGGGGCATGGGGCCCCTGAGTCATTGTACAAGACCATGATCTTGGCGGCTCTGGGAAGGAATTGAGTCCTTGAGGCCCCAAAGTTGGGCGCTTGTCCTGAGACACCCCAGCTCCCTGCCCTGAGGTGTCAGAGGAGCCCATGGGGAAGGGAACTCCCAACTCTGAGTATTGCCAAGTGTCTATCACTTTCCCTGTCCCTTCCACTATATGTCCAAGTTTGAATCCTGACAAGTTCAACTGCCGTGTTGATGCCACTGACACCCTTGCGGGGGCGGAACTACATGGTGGCCGAAGGGCGGGTGGTGGTGCCAGTCCCCTTCCGCCTCCAGACCTGGGTGCTGTTTGCCGGAGTGTGCTGGGTCAGCGAAACTGCATGGAGCCTCCCAGCTCTGTCAGCTTCTCTAATATCTGTGTGGCAATTCATCTCCAATGTGGACCTTTGGACTCTCGGGCATGGCTCCACGCCTCGCTCAACTTCAAACACAAGCAAACTGGCGACGAGACAACGCTGGGCGCTGAGGAGTCTGCCCGCTGTCCACTGAGCCTCTGAGGGGCTCTGGAAGGCAGCACCCTGGGTGGCAGCCACCCCTGTGCCTTGCTTCAGGACACAGGGTGGGGCTCTTCAAACCCTCCAGGTTCCCACTTCAGGAAGAAGCAGAGTGGGATAAAATGAATTAAAAATATAAAAATGGGGGAAGAAAAGGAAGCACAGTAGAGGGTGGGAGGCAGAAGGGAGGCCACAGTCCTTTGGTCACAGCAGAAGAGAGAGCAACGGGAGACATATGTCAGAATCACCTGTCTTGGCGAGATCCAGGGAAGCCCTAAGGACAGTCATGTGCTGTACAAGGAGGGTTCACTCAAGGACGGCCACCATATAAGGACAGCTCACCCAAGCATGGCCATGTGTGGAATGCACACGATGGAGCTGGAGCCCTCCTCTTGCCTAGTGACCCCACAGCCATTTCAACATGCTAGTGCAACGCACTACGAGTACGAGATGGTGCGACCAGTGGTACGAAAGTAGACCACAGCGACGACGCGCAGTGCGTCGTCCTTGATGAGGCAAGCGACTGTGCTGAGTTGTGCGTTCACCTCACTTTTCATCCTTAGATTGCACTGCTACTTACTCAAAGAAAATGAAATTTGCTGGGAAGTAACGTGCCCTGTGGCACTAGCAGCCACCTCTCATGTCTCTGTTTACCAGATCCCTTGTTTGCATCAAGAGCATTTAGGTTTGTGTAAGTTATTGTGATGCTCTCAAAACAAAGAAGCTGCACAAAGTCACGTATCTTAGAAAATCAAGTGACCTCTGAAGTACTTTGTTTACTTATTCAATTTTTTAGTTCTGCTGATAGAAAAACAGGTCTCGCCCATGGTAAGTAAATTCTCCACCAACGATCTAAACCCTCTAACTCCCTAAGTCTGCTTTTCGTATCAATCAAAATATCAGCTCACGTAGAACCATGCGGATACTGCTGCTTGAGGGGGCATGAACTGCCAGACCCTAGGGATAAACATGTTTCAGACTGCAGGACCAAATATAAATATAACAATGAGACCTATGTATGGAAGATTCTTAGAACCAAAGCAACAGCTGAACCCTGGTTTACACGTGAGTGAACTGAAGACAGAAGGGCAGATTCTGAGTCATGGGCTAAGTGTCCCCCCCGACCCCCGCACAATGCTTTCATCTCTCAGAGCCCTTCACATGGGGTCCATCTGGGACTGACCTCCGTGATAGGGGACCTGGGAGACAGAGGTTTTCAAACCATATCAAGAGGGTTTTGGGGAGAAGGTTTTGCTGCCCAGCTTTGGGGCAACCCCCTGATCTGGGACAACTCACGACTCTTTGGGATGGGTATCTTGGCCATAGCAGGGCCTGGTTCATGCCATGCTGGGACAACCAAAAGCCCCTTTCCTTGCTCTTTCCTCTTTAGCATGTGTAGAACACACCTGGACACATAACACTGAGGGAAGATGTACAATATCCCTGTCTACCCACTTGGTCTCACCCTCTATGCAAGGCATGGGACTCTAGGCAAGCCACTTGTCCCCTATAAAATAGGTGAGGGCTAGCATCACCAATTAGCGACTGCAGTGGTGGGTCCTGTGGGGGTTGCAGGCTGGGCCTCTTTTATTTTTTATTTTTGAGAGAGAGACTGAGTAAGCATCAACTTTGTTTAGTTTTTCATCTGGGCTTTGTTTCTCTGACTCTTAGATGTGTGTGTGGTGCTGGGCTTTTAACCTGCGTCCTCACACATGCCAGGTAAGTGCTCCAACCTAAAGGAGTGGCACTTTGAGTACAAGATATAAAGATGGAAGTAGAGGTCAGAGAGGAGAGAAAGCGTCATGCTTTGGGTTTTGAAAATGGAGAAATGTACCCACAAAAGAATGTTGCCATGGGTCAAGGTCAAGCTGAATTAGCCACTCTAATGCTAAAAGAATGTGGCTGCAATGGAGACTGGCTCTGCAGGAAGAATTTACATCTGGTGGTGCCTTGGCTGCCAGCTCCAGGAAAGGAGCTGACTCCTCTTGAGCCTAAAGACACCTTCCGTCTTTGGCTCACTGCAGAAGGTCATGCCGACTTCACTCCTATTTTACTACAATCATGTTTGAAGACCACCTATGAGTCACTTCCAGGTTTGAAGAAGAATTTAATGGGTACTTATGATTCTTGGACTCCTGAGCAAATTAGCAAAAAAGGGAATATGTATCAAGCACATGCTCTCTTTAGGTTTCATACAGCATGTCAAGAAAGAAGAAACTGTATTCCATAGGGTTGGAGCAAGGTTTATGAGTTTTCTTTATCAGATCTTCGGGTTGGGTACAGCATTATTGACGGGCTCCTTGAGGTTAGCAAAGTTGTACCATGGGAATTCATACATGGTTTATTTGAAAATGCTATTTTATGGAGGACGTGTAGATAACTGTTTTGAACTTAGAGTTCTTCAATCACACCTGAAAAAGTTTTTCAGTTCTTCTGTGACTGATGTATTAAACCAAAGAAACAAGAAAACCACTTTTCCATATTCTGTATTGCTACGAAAATCCCGCAGTATTTTGAAGTATCATGCTGTCATTGAAAAACTTCCAGCGGATGAAAAACTTAGTTCTTTGGTCTTCCTGCAGATATTGCTCACTCATCTCGGCACATGATCAGTTCTCAGATTAGGAAACTGCTAAAAACAGAATAGGGTGCTGCAATTTGTTCAAGATAATAAAACCAGAGGCGGAACCAGAATTTAAAATCGGGTTATCTGACGAAGAGATGGTTCTCTTCACTCTCACTTTATACCCTCAGGCAGTGAAAAATCAAATCAAATCAAAACAACAAAAACCCCAGAGTGCTGCTCCTGCTCTGCATCTGTCCTGCACAGTGGGGATGATGGCCCCTTCTGGGGTCCTCATGAGTAGTCTCTGTCACTAGCTCTCCTGGCTCAGGGGAACTAAAAATCTTCACTGGCCCATTCTCTCCCAGAGGGGAGTGGAGGTGATCCAGGGGCTGAGAAATGGGCCTTGAAAACACAGGGGAGGGCCAGGTATGGGGTGCACACTGTATCCCCGCGGCGCAGGAGGCTGAGGAGGGAGGTGCACTTGAGCCATGATTCAAGACCATCCTGGGCAGCACAGTGAGATTTAGTGGCAAAGAAAGAAAATAAACAGAAACACAGGGGAGCATGGTATGGGATGGCTACAACGCCTCATCTCGCTTTCCAAGGAAACATGGCCCCAGCTGGCTCCCTAGCTATTTCCTGTCTGGTGGACCCCTGTGCAAGGTCTATCGACCCTAACAACCTTGGCGAACACTGATGCACACACACCATCTGCCCCAGTTTTCTGCCTCAGGTCAGCCTTATTTTCCTGCTCGACCTCCATCCCCATGGTCTATTCATATCCCAAATTTCTTTTTTTTCCTTTGGTACCATGACTGATCCCAGGGACACTTAACCACTGAGCAACATCCCCAGCTCTTTTTGTGTTTTATTATTTTGAGAAAGGGTCTTGCTAAGTTGCCTAGGGCCTCACTATGTTACTGAGGCTGGCTTTAAACTTGCAATCCTCCTGCCTCAGCCTCCCAAATCGCTGAGATTACAGATGTGTGCCACTACATCTAGCTCACATCCCAAATTTCAGAAAAACCTGTGGTCCTCACAGGGGCACCTGTGGGCACATCAAGTCCAAGACTATGGAGCCAATGAGTCTTCACCTGGGGTCTAGAAAACATCAGCATTCCAGCTGCGAGGAGTCCCTTCCTGGGCCCCCTTCCTCTGAGGCTTCGGAAGGACTTGGGGAACCTGCAAGGGATTCCTAATCATGCCTCTACAATTGGGGGATGTTGCGGAGAAGGACAGGCTTGTACAGGTGTTCAGACTCTTCCCAGCACCCTGAGCACTTTCTTGTTTCTCAGTCTTAAAGAGTGGTGGCCAACAGGAGCCCTCAGCTCTCTGGGGATAGGGTGGTTAGTGACAGTATAGTCCCAGAGGGGTCAAAAGAGAGGAGGCTCCTAACAGAGGTCCTAGTGACAGTCAGGACTACCAGGAAAAACAAGACCTCATAGGACTAAGGGATGCACACTTTTCAAGGAAATAAGACAATCAAGCTAGCTCTCAGTCCTATGGGGTTAGCAGTGTCATTAGAAAACTAGGAGTTGAGGGCTGGAGCAGTGGCTCAGTGGTTGGAGTATTTCCTTGGCATGCGAGAAGACCTGGGTTCAAGCCCAACACCACATATACAATAAGTGCTTGGAAAAAAGGCCAGGGGAAAAATAAAATAAAATTGATTCTTTCTCCCTCTCTCTTAAAAAAAAGTGAAAAGGAAAGAAACTAGAAGTTGAAAGGTTCACCAGTATTCAGGGCTATGGAATGAGATGCCACAGCAAGAGCTGGGAGGCTGGGAAAGTCATCTCAGCTTTCTGAGACAAGGGGTCATCAGGAAATGCCGCTAAAGGCAGACGAAGCAGGATTAGAGACTTTCCAGATGATGAGGGCATTTGAAACAGGGCAGAGGACAGCCACCAAGGCAGCCCAGGCACATTCACCTCATTAGCCCAGGAAAACCCTCGCATCTAGATGGACACTTAAGATGGTAATGAGATACAAGACACAGGAGGAAGCATGAGAAAGAGGGCTGGCTCCCTAAAAACCCGCCTACATGGAGTGATGCGAAGAGACTGAGTTCTCTCCCACACCGCAGATGCCAGAAGGGCCATTCGCTTTGCGTTTCTATCCCCATGCGCTGCCTCCTTTCTGGATTGAAAGTCCCAAATAAAGCTTTGCTCGTGCTTAAATTCTTTCTGGGTCCAGTGTTTGTTACACAAATCTGGATCCAAGAATTGGAGTTTGATAGCACTGAAAGGACGTAAGGACAGAACTTTCATTTTACAAGAAGGGACGCAGAGCCTACGTGGGGAGAGGAACTTGTCCCAGGTAAGACGATGGGCTGAGCAACCTCACTAAAAGAAAGAATGAAAGCAAACAAATCTTCGTAATCGGAGATGAAAATGGTGACATCACCACAGACCCCTCGGAAATACAGAGGATTATCAGGACCTACTTTGAGAACTCCAATAAGCTGGAAAAATTTCAACACATGCACAAGTTTCTTACCACATATGACATGCCCAAAATGATACAAGAAGCTACATGAACCTTAAACACACCAATATCAATTAATGAAATTGAGTCAGCAATTAAAAGCCTTCCAAAACAGGGAAGCCCAGTTCCCAGTGGATTATCAGCGGAGTTCTACCAGACCTCCACAGAGAATTAACACCTCTCTTTATTAAGTTATTCCATGAGACTGAAAGGGACGGAATACTCCCAAACACTTTTTATGAAGCAAACTTGACCCTGATTCTGAAACCCAACAAAGACACTCAAGGAAAGAAAACTACAGATCAATATCCTGATGAGCAGAGATGCAAAACTCCTCGATAAAGCACTAGCAAGTCACGTTCAAAACCCATCAAAAAGATCATACGCCATGACCAAGTGCGCTTCATCCAGGGATGCAGGGATGGCTCAACATACACAAATCCATAAATGTGATCCATCACTTAAACAGAAGCAAGGACAAAACCACATGATCATCTCAGCAGATGCAGAAAAGGACTTTGACAAAATCCCACACTCATTCGTGTTAAACACACCGGAGAAGCTGGCAGTTAAAGTATCCTACCTTAACATTGCAAAGGCCATTTATGACGAACCCAACCAGTAGCATGCTAAATGGAGAAAAATTGAAAGCAGTCCCATTAAACTCAGTAATAAGACAAGGCTGTCCTCTCTCACCACTCTTATTCAACATAGTCCTTCAAACATTAGCCAGAGTGATCAGGCAAGAGAAGGAGATAAAGGGGCTATGAATAGGGAAAGAAGAAGTCAGGTAATCTCTTTGTTGATGATATGATCCTATACCTAGAAGACCCAAGAAACTCCACCACAAGACTGCTAGAGTTTATCAATGAATTTGGCAAAGTATCAGGATACAAGATCAATATTCATAAATCAATAGCTTTTCTGTACTCACAGTGATTCTGCCAAGGATGAAATCAGGAAAACCATCCCATTCTCAATAACCTCAAAAAATAAAATAAATACTTGGGAATTAATCTAACTAAGGGAATGAAACATCACTACAAGGAAAAGTATAGAACACTGAAGAAAGAAATAGAATACCAGAGAAGATGGAAAGACATCCCATGTACTTTGATAGGCAGCATAATGCAGTCAACCTGGCTATTCTGTCAAAATCTCTATACAGTTTCGATGCAATCTCCATAAAGATACCAATGACATTCTTCACAGATATAGAAAAATCCATCCTTAGATTAATTTGGAAGAATAAGAGACCCAGAATAACCAATGGAATACTTAAAAAAAAAGTGAAGCAGGAGGCATTACAATATGTGCTCTGAAACTATACCCGAGAGCTGTAGTTACCAAAATAGTGTGGTATTGGTATCAAAATATACATGAAGCCTGATGCAATAGAACAGAAGATACAGAGACAAAACCACAAATCCACAGCCATCTAATATTTCACAAAGGTGGCAAAAAGATATCTTGGAGAGAAGACAGCTTTTTCAACAAATGGTGCTGGGAAAACTGGACAGCCATATGCAGAAAAATAAAATTGAATCCATATCTCTCATCATGCACCAAACTCAAATTGAAATGGATCAAAGAACTAAACCTGACACAACTGTTAGAAGAGACACAGGGTCAACACTCCACCATATAGGACCTGGCACTGACTTCCTTAAAAAGATACACATCGCTCATGATATAAACCAAGAATCAATAAGTGGGATGCTATTAAAAGTTTCTGCACAGATAATGAATCAATCAAGAACCTGAAGAGAGAGCCTACAGAATGGCAGAAAATCAAGGCCAGCTGCACCTTTGCAGGAATCTAATATCCAGGATATACAAAGAACTCAAAAATCCTAATACCCAAATCACAAATAACCCAATCAATAAATGGGCAAAAGAGATAAACAGAAGCTTCTCAACAGAAGAAATGCAAAAGGCCAATGAACATATAAAAATGTTCAACATCACTGGAAATCAGAGAAATGCAAATCAAAACATCACTGAGATTCTACCTCACTGCAGTCAGAATGGCAAAGATCAAGAATACAAGCAACAACAAATGCTGGAAAGGGTGGAAGGAAAAAGAAAGTCTAATAGTTTGTTGGTGGGACTGAAACTAGTACAACCACTTAGGAAGGCAATATGGAGACTGCTCAAAAAATTACGGATGGAATCATCATATGCCCCAGCTACCCTACTTCTGGGTATTTTCCCAGAAGATATAAATTAGACATACTACAGCAACACAGCTACATCAACGTTTATAGTGCACAATTCACAAGAGATCAATTATGGAATCAAACCAGATGCTCATCAGTGGATGAATGGATCAAGAAACTGTGATATATATACACACACATATATACAGACACACACACACACACATAGAGGCACAAACACACACACACATACGTACCCTGGATTCTATCAGCTATTTAAAAAAATGAAACCATTGGGCTGGAGCGGTGGCTGAGTGGTTACAGCACTTGCCTGGCATGCATGAGGATGTGAGTTCAAACCCCAGCACCACACACACAACCAAGTGTCAGGCAACAAAAGCCACATGAAAAACTGAATAAAACTGATTCTTTTCTTCTCTCTCTCTTAAAAAAAGGAAATCATAGTCTTTGCTGGTAAATGGATGGAAATGGAGAAAATTATGCTGAGTGAAATCAGCTAAATCCAGAAACTCAAGGGCTGAGTGTTTTCTCTCATATGTGGAAGCTAGAGTACAATATGAAAAAGAGTAAGAGAACAATAAGTTTACACAACGGACTCATCAAACACAGATTACCAATCAAACTGGGGACAACCTCACAGACTAGGCACTGGAGGATAGGGAGGGGAGGAAGGCTTGAGACAACTGAAGCCAGGTGGCCGGGGTGACTCTGGAGCTGCATGAAGTTCTCATATCAGTACTCTGATCCTGACCATCTGTCTCTCTGTTTCTGACTGACTTGGCCCAATGGTGGAGAGCACCCTCCTTCAAGGAATTGTGGATCCTGCATCTCATCTTGGGAAAGAGGTGACTCATTAATCCCCAGAGCATAAGCTGAGCAGTCTCTCTGCTTCTATTGTAAGTCTGCCCTGATATCTACCTCTTAATCCATTATGAGGGATTCTCAGGATAGAGTTCCACCAGTTTTAAAACCCCCTCTAGACTCTCTCAAGACATTTTCTCCTGTACTCTCCCTCATCTAGCAGCAAAAGACCTTAGAAATTTTGTCTCATGTAAAGAGTAAACTACCCCTCATCTCTTCTAGTTCAGGAAGACAAATTATTAATTTTCTCCAGTGAGGATAACACCCAGAAATCATGGTCTGTGAATATGAGGACTCAAAGGGACAAAGGGGAACACATTAGAAGTTATGTGAGGAAGTGCCTACACCGGCTTAAGACCAGAGGGGAAAAGGCATCACTTGTAAATCTGCTGTGGGACATAGAAGACTTTTCTCTTATACTCTGAGATTCTGCATTCTCAGTTATTTCCTCCCTCATGCTAGCTAGTAGGAGAGATAGACAGAGGGGAACTGGAGGTGCTGGCTGAACCAGGTCCAGGATCTTCGAGGGACACTTAGGAGGGTCCCCATTCTGCCTTGGGACAGTACAGGCATTGGCCCAGGCTCAGGGGTCAGCTGCATGAGGGAGGTTAACAGACCCAGGAACAGAGGGGACACCCTGCTTCCTGCAGGTTTTCCTTCTCTCACTAGTTGGGAAAGAGGAAAGAAAATGAAAAGATCCCATATGTACAAATCTTTACCTTGAGAACTTTTTTCCTGAGGATTTAAAGGCCTCTCACGTTCTGTAAATATCTGGACTAACTCTAATATGATCAGAAAGTGTACTCTGGTCTGATAAAGATGTTCCACTGCTCCTTCGCCAGAATAATTATGGCTATATCATTGGTTATTGTTGTTTTCAGCTTTGGTATTTTTTTTCCTTTTTTTAGCTCATAGTTTTTGTGGTGAATTCACTTTGATTTTTCACACTTAATCTTTGTTTCCTGTTGTTTTTTATGTATTCTGTGTATTATATGTTGTGCTTACGTATGTATTTTGTCTGTATACGTAAATTTACATGGTACCAAAATTTGAAGAATGTTCCGTTTAAATTAGTTAAACAGATGCGAATAAAGATGCTTTTGAAATTACCAACCCCCATGTTTTTCTAGGTGACAATATGTGGAAAGCTTTGCCTTGCTTCTGGCACCCAGGAGAAAGAGGTAGCTAATTGCTTCCAGGTTTAACATAAATAGGATTAGTCTCCAAGAGTTCTGTTGGCTATAATCAGCATTCAGTAAGTTATTCAAGGGTTTTTCTTTTCTAAGGTTAACCTTTAATATGCTAATTCTCTATGCTTAGAAACAACAAAGGCTCCTTAATACACTGATCTGCTCTTATCTATCAAGATAATTTTGGTGTGTATGTCTGTGAAGTTTTATTAGAGAAACTAAGTCTCAAAGGCATTAGGGTTTATACGTGGTTTAAAGTCTTTTAGTTACTTTATAACTGATTATTTTTTAAAAAGCTGTTATTTTAGCTTGTGGCAATATCGCTGACACTCTCAATATATGTCAATTCATACATGCAAATATCTAAGAAAGGGTTCTACGAGCCTTATTTGAGTGGTATGTAAAATGAAAGTTTATGAAGGTTTACTAACAAGATAATCAATAAGTGCTCTGTTTTATATATTGTATCGTTAACTCTGTTCCTGAATACACAGGCTAGCCTTTGATGTTTGGTAGTACCGCGAACACATGCAGACTGGTGATTATTGTTACTGTACTCTTTTGATCTAAATTTTCCTTCAAAGGTTGAACTTAGTTAATATATGGACATCAGTGTAATTATGATGGTATTACTGGCTTCTTTGTATATTAGGTATGTTCGTGCCCTCCACGTATAAATATCTTTTGAGGTGTAAAACCTGGGAGAGCACTTTACCTAGTTGGTGTTTCCAAACCAAGGTTGTCTACAGTGATAATCCCTTTTCTGACTTGTATAGAAGCAATAAATTTGGTTGGGGATCTATTGATGCCATTTGTTTAGTTGTTTTGCCAATTTATTGATTGGGATATTTGTTTTAGTGATGTTAAGTTTTTGAGTTCTTTGTGTATTTTAGCTATTAATCCTCTATCAGGCATAGTTACCCAAGGTTTTCTCTCATCCTGTAGGCTCTCTCTTCACAATTTTAATCATTTCCTTTACTGTGCATAGCTTTTTAGTTTAATGGCATCCCACTTATTGATTCTTGGTTGTATTTCCTGCATTTGGAGGATCGTTTTAGGGAAGTTGGTGCCAGCTTCAATATGATGAAGTGATGGTGCTATATTTTCTCCTAACAGTTGTAAGGTTCCTGATCTAATTCCAAAGTCTTTGATCCATTTCTATTTGAGTTTTGTGCAGGGTGAAAAAGAAGGATGAAATTTCATTTTTCTTCATATAGCTATCCAGTTTTCCCAGCACCATCTGTTGAAAAAGCTGTCTTTTCTCCAAAATTATATTTCTTTATTTTATATATATATATATGTACATATATATTTATTTATTTTATATATATATGTACATATATATTTATTTATTTTAAGGGAGAGGGACAGTGAGAGAGATAGAAAGATAGAATCAACTTTATTTAATTTTTCATGTGGCTTTTGTTGCTCCAACACTTTGTTGTGAATGTGGTGCTGGGGTGTGAATCCAGGTAAGCACTGTAAATGCTGAGCCACCACTCCACCCGTCTTGACTTTGGGAGTCATATGCTTGACTTTGGGAGTCAACCCATATGCTGGGTTGTTGTTCCTAATTTTTCTTCTAGCAGTTTTGCGGTAGCTGGTTTAATTCTTACTTCCTTGATCCATTTCTATTTGAGTTTGTGCAAGGTGAGAGATAAGGATCTAATCTCTGTAAAATCAGAAAAAAGGATAATGATAGTGGTGTAAATTCAGGCGGAGATGTTTATTGGGTTTTCTTGTCTCGGGCCAATTTCACCTGCGCCACCATGATGAGGGCGGGCATGGGAAGCAGCAGCAGGCCAGAATGGCAGGCAGGGAAAATGGCGTTGAACCTTCTCCAGGCAGCTGGTTTTGCTGGCTACCTGGGAGTTCAAGATGGGGTTGGTCCTTCAGAGACTGGGTGGTGGGCCCATCAATCCTTTGGAGCTTGTCTGCCAGCATCCCAACTGGCTGTTATTTTCGGGGCAAGTTGCCCTTTGCCCTGCCCCTTAGCCAGCAGTCATGGCCTCAGTGTCTTGGCTGAAGGCACGTCCCCAGCCAGGGGCCATGATGCTGTGAAGTGTGGGCTACCTGAAGCCCTGCCTCCAGCCGGCCTAACAATCTCAACTTTCTGCAAGTGGCTGTCCAGTTTGTCCAGCACCATTTGTTGAATAGTCTGCTCTTCTTCAATGTTATTTTGGACCCCTGTTATCAAATATCAGATGTTTAAAGATTTATGGTTTGTCTCAGAGTCTAGTATTCTATTCCATTTGTGTTTGTACCTATTTTGATACCAATACCATTCTGTTTCTGTTACTATAGCTCTACAGTATAATTTTAAATCTGGTATTGCAAAACCACCTGCTTTGTCTTTCTTGCTTAGTAATGTTTGGGCTCTTCTGGGTTTCTTGTTATTATTCCAAATGAATTTGAGAATTGTTTTTTCTTTATCTGTAAAGAATGACATTGGTGTCATGATGGATATTGCATTGAATCTGTATAGGGCTTTTTGAAGAAGGGCCATTTTAATTATATTAAATCTGCCTAACCAAGAACATGGAACCTCTTGCCATCTTTTCAGGTCTTCTTCAATTTCTTTCTTCAGTGTTTGATAATTTTCATTGCAAAAGTCTTTTGCTTCCCTTGTTAGATAAATTCCCAAGGATTTTTTTTTGAGGATATTGTGAATGGGACTGATTTTCTGATCCTTCTTTTGCCCTATTATTATTTCTGTATAGGAAAGCTATTGATTTGTGGGTGTAGATCTTGTAACCTGCCAGCTTGCTAAATATGTGTAGAAACTCAAGTAGTTTTTGGTGGAATTTTTATTTTATTTTATTTTATTTTGGTTCTTCTAGAGATAGTATCATGTCATTAGCAAAAAGGGATAGCTTGATTTCCTCTCTTCCTAATCTTATCCCTTTGATTTCCATCTCTTGCCTGATTGCTCTGGCTAAGGTCTTCAGCACTATATTGAATAAAAGTGCCGAGAGAGAGAGCAACCCAAGTTTAGTGGAAATTCTTTCAGCTATTCTCTGTTTAGTGTTATACTAGCTGTGGGTTTGTCCTATATGGCCTTTACATATGTAAGATACATTCCTTTGAGTGCTATCCTCTCCAGAGTTTTGAGCATAAATGGCTGCTGGATTATATTAAAGGCTTTTTCTGCATCAATTGAGACAATCATATGTTTTTTTCCATTAATTCATTTCAAGTGATGAATGGCATTTATTGATTTGCATATGTTGAACCAGGCTTGTATCTCTGGAATGAAGCCCACTTGATCATGATGAATTTTTTCCTTCTTTCTTTGTTTCTTTTCCTTTTCTTTTCTTTTTTAGAGAGGGACAGTGAGAAAGATGAGAAAGAGAAGCAATTTTATTTAGTTTCTCAGGTGGCTTTCTTTGCTTGAACACTTCATTGTGTACGTGGTGCTGCGATTTGATCTCGCATCTTTGCGCATGCCAGGCTCTGTCCCTCTCTCTTACACACACACACTCACACACATCAAGAAATTAACTCATGGGCTGGAGTGGTGGCTCAGTGATTACGGCAGTTGGCAGGCATGCATGAGGACACGAGTTCAAATCCCAGCACTTGGTTTTGTATGGATCAACAAAAGCAACATGAAAAACTAAATTAAAATTGATTCTCTCTCACTGTCCCTCTCTCTTTAAATTTTTTTTTTAAAAAGAGGGAGAGTGAGAGACCAAAAGAATAAATTTTATTTTATTATTTGGATTTTGTTTCACCAACAGAAAGTTGTGTATGTGGTGCTGGGGTTAGAACTTGGGTCCTTGTGCATGTCAGGTAAGCACTGTAATTGCTGAGCCACCGCTCTAGCCCTTCTTGAGTTTGTGTGTGTGTGTTTTAAGGAGAGAGAGACAGAATTTTTATTTAGTTTTTTATATGACATTTGTTGCACCGACATTTCATTGTGTTTGTGGTTTGGGGTTCAAACTTCCAGCCTTGCATGTGCCAGGCAAGCACCACAACAGCCTAGCCACCATTTCAGCCCCTCTCTTGATGTATTTTTGAATGCGGTTTTCTAGAACTTTTTAAGGATTTTTTTTATCTATGTTAATTAGGGATATTGGTTTGTAGTTTTCTTTCTTGAAGTGTCTTTTTGGGCTTTGGTATCAGGGGCATGGTTGCCTCATAAAAAGTGTTTGGGAGAGTTCCCTCCTTTTCAATTTCTTGGAATAGCTTCATAAGGAGGGGTGTTAGCTTCTCCTTATACTTGTATTGAAATTCTGTGGGGAATCCTTGAGCTCCGGAGATTTTCTTTTTTGGAAGGCTTATAATTGCTATATTGATTTTGGTGCCTATTTGGGGGCTGTTTAGGCTTTCAATATCATCCTGTGTCAATTTGGGGATGTTATGTATGTCCAGAAATTTGTCCATGTTTTTCAGATTATCTAATTTAGAGGAACACAGTTTTTTTCAAAATAGGTTCTGATAATCTGCTGGATTTCCATGGGGTCTAGTGGTGATTGCTCCCTTTTCATTGGTGATATTTTTGATTTGCTTTATTTCCTTCCTTCTTTTAGTGAGGTTGACTAGGGGTCGGTTCAATTTTATTGAGTTTTTCAAAGAACCAACTCTCTGTTTTGATGCGTTTTTGTTTTTCCTGAACTTCGTTGATTTCAGTGCTGATCTTGATTACTTCCTGCCTTCTGCTGGCTTTGGGATTAGATTGTTCTTTCTTTTGTAGAGATTTGAGGTGGAGCATAAGCTTATTTATTCAGGATTTGTCCTGATTTTTTCTATGAGAGAAAGAGAGGGGTAGAAAGAGGGAAGAGAATTTTATTTTTTTCATTGGCCTTTCTTTTTCTCTGAGACTTAGTTATGTGGTGCTGGGGTTTGAACTTGTGTCCTCATACATGCCAGGCAAGCACTTTAACTGCTGAGCCACCACTCCAGCCTCTCTTCTGATTTTTGTTTCAAAGACAGGGATAGTGAGAGGGAGAAAGACAATTTTAGCTTTTCATGTGGCTCTTGTTGCTGTGTTTGTTGTGGACACTGTGCTGGGGTTTGAATTCCAGTCCTTGCACATGCCAGGCAAGCATCAAAACTGCTGAGCCACTGCTCCAGTCCTTCTCATTTTTAATGTAGGTACTCAGTACTGTAAGTTTTCCCTTAAGGATGGTTTCATGCTGTCCCAGAGGTTTTGATATGTTGTTTTCATTCTTATTTGCTTCCAAGAATTTGATTTCTGCTCTCATGTCTTCTTGGATCTATTCTGCACTTAATTAATTTCCATGTATATATGTATTTTGTTAAAATTTTGCTGTTAATTGCTAGGATCATGGTGTCATGATCTGATAGGATACATGGGATAATATCTACTTTTTTGTATTTGCTGAAATTTCCTTTGTGAATTAGAATATGATCTATTTCGGAAATGGGATCCATGAGGTGTGAGAAAAAGGTAAACTCAGGCAATTTGGGATGGAATATTCTACAGATGTCTGTTAAATCCATTTAATTTATGGAGTTATTTAGGCAGGGAATCTCTTGTTTTTTGGCTTTGATGATCTGTTCATTGGTGATAGAAGAGTATTAAAGTTTCCCAGTATGATTGTGTTGGGATCTATAAGAGGTTTTCTGTCATGGAGTATTTTTTCCCACATACTTGGGAGTGCTGGTGTTTAGAGCATACACATCTACTATGCTTATATCTTCCTAAAGTATTGTTCCCTTTACTATGATATAGTGTACTTCTTTCTCTCTTGGGATTGTTTTGCTTGAAATTTATTTTCTTGGTTTTGCAACACCAGATGCTTTCTTGGTCCATAGCCTGATAGATTTTTTCCCATCCTTTCACCCTCAATCTGTGGATGTTTTGGCTATAAAACAGGTAAGCAGCATATATTTGGATTTTGCTTTGTGATCCATTCTGCTAATCTGTGATTTGATTGGTGTGTTGAGGCCATTCACATTCAGTGTTAGGATAGTTATGTGTTTATGATTCACAGTCATCACATTTTATTAGTGAGTTCTGTACTATCTTGGTTGTCTTTTGATAGCATGTACTTTTATTAAATTTCCTCTGTTTGTGGGTTCTGAGAATTGTTCATTCTTTATCTTTTTAAAGAGAGAAGGACAGTGGGAGAGAAAGAGAGAGAGAGAGAGTGAGCAAGAACCAGTTTTTTTTAATTGAGTTTTTCACATGGCTTTCATTGCTCTGACACTTAGTTGTGTCTGTGGGTGCCGGGGTTTGAACTCATGTACTCATGCATGCCGGGCAAACACCGTAACCACTGAGCCATCACTCCAGCCCCATTTGTTCATTCTTCTTTTTCGACTTTATCTTTAAGAATTCTTTGCAATGCTCGTTTTCTGTTCTTGAATTTTGCAAGTTTGATCTTATTGTGAAATGTTCTTATTTCTACTTCAAAGTTGAAGCTGAGTTTTTGCTGGGTATAGTATTCTCAGCTTGAGGTTGTGGTCATTCAGAGATTGAAATATCTCCTTCCAGGATCTTCTTGTTTCTAGGGTCTGATCTGAAAAGTCAGAAGTGATCCTTATTGGTTTGCCTTTACTGTGATTTGATGTTTCTCTCTCATAGCTTTTTATACTCTTTCCTTGAGTTCCCTGTTATACATTCTGAATAGGATGTGTCTCAGTGAGCTTTTCATTTGAGTAGGCCTATTGGGTGTCTTACATGCTTCCTGGATGAGCATATCTGAGTCTATTCTAATTTGGGAAATTTTTTAAACTATTTCATCGAGAATGATCTTTATGCCTTTATTTGTGTTTTGATTTCTACTTGTATCCCAATTATTCTAGGGCTGTTTATTCTGATTTCATCCCAGACATTTTGAGAATTCTGCTCCTGCTCTGGAGGTTTTTTTTTCTTTTGTATCATCTGTGCATGCGATCTTACTCAGCCTATCCTCATTGTCAGAAGTTCTCTCTTCCAGAGCTGAGGTTCTGGTTTTCTAGAGAAGTTAGTTTATAAGTGAAGATTGTGGATGTTACTTCCTTTTTCAGTATGTCCATTTCTTTTATATCGGAGTTTTTTTATGTCTTGAATTTTCTCACTTAGTCCCTTCATAAATTCTTGTTTTAAGTTCATTATTCCTTTTAGTAATCAGATTATTTATCATTTTCTCTGTTTTTCATCCTATTCTCTGTCCATGGGATCTTTTATAGGGGAGTTGTGGGTTTGGGGCAAACCTTTACTAGTTTGATTCCTCATTTTAGATGACCTTCTGGATCACTGAATTGAGGTTCCCTGTGGGGATGCAAAGCAGGTCTCTGAGTGCTTCTTCCTTGCAGGTCAATGGGTCAATACAGACACCACCCCTCTGATGCACATCTTCTTCCAGAAAGCTGCCTCTGTCTGGGGCCTCCTTTTGCTACATCCTTTGTTTCAAGGCTCCTGGACACACATCTGGAACCTGGTCAGGGTGTGGGGCAGCCCACTGGGTTGCTGAAGCACAGAGGTGGGGGTATGTCACTAGGTCCTGAGGTAGAGGAGCCACAGGGCAGGCAGGAATGTTTCTACCTGCACACCAAGATTGGACCTGGGATTCTTGGTGGTGTGAATGGCTGGCCCAATATATCTGGACCTGGCAAGTAAGCACTGCAGCTTAGTGGTTTTGGGTGAGGATCCTCAGGGTGCCCTGGGTGCTTGCTGGCCTGGGACCAGAAAGCTGAGCCCTGTGGTGGCTGATCAATTCCAGGCTGGATCTTCGAGTAGTCCTGGGCAGTCCTTGACCTCATACCAGAAGCCTGGGCCCACACAGGGGCTGTGTGGCTCTATGCAAGGGACCGTAGGTGTGCTGGGCACTTGCTGGTTCAGGACCAGAAGTCTGGGCCCACACAGGGGCTGTGTGGCTTTGTGCAGGGGACCGTAGGTGTGTTGGGCACTTGATGGCTCAGGACCAGAAGCCTGGGCCCACGCGGAGGCTGGGTGGCTCTGGGCAGGAGTCTTCTAAGGACATATGTTTGACCATGGATAGTTGAGTTCTGCTAGTGCTCATATAAAGGCACAATGAAGGTAGGATCCAAGCAACTGGGGGAGTACATCAGATCCACCTTGCTGTTCCTGGTGCTGTCGCCAGCCTAGCTAGCTTGTGGCTCTTGATGTTGGCACCCATGGAGTTGACTCTCGAATCCTGGAACAGGGCCCTTGGGGCTAGCCTGTGAATCCTGAGGCTGTCATCAGTAGAGGTAGTTCACAGGAATCTGCTGACCTAGGTCGTGGTTCCTGAGGGGCTCCTGAGGCTGGCGCACACAAAGCCAACTTGCACGTCCTGGGGTGGGGCCCGCGGGGCTAGCTTGCATGTCCAGGGACTGTCACCAGCAGAGCTAGGTTGCAGGAATCTGCTGAGGTTGGGTGTGGCTCCTGGGGCAGCTCCTGAAGCTGGCCTCCACAGAGTTAAGTCATGGATTCTGGAGCAGGGCTCATGGGGTTAGCTCTCCTGTCCTGGGGCTGTCATCATTAGAGCTAGGTCGCAGGGACCTGCCAAGCTAGGTTGCAGCTGCTGAGGTGACTCCTGTGGCTGGCAACCAGGGGGCTATCTTGTGGGTTCTGGGGATTAGCCGGCTGAGCTAGGTCATGGAATCCGCCAAGTTAGGTCCCGCCTGAAGTTTCAAGGACTTACTAATCTCCTGGTTCTCTGGAACATCTTGGTGGGAAAAGGCTCTCATTTTCCTAGCCGTTGCATTCACATGGCAAGACTTCTTTGCTTTGATTTGTGGTTGTTGTGGGCTAATAACTCTGCTGTGCAGGCTACCAAAGAATGACGACTCAACAATGCAACAAGGGATTGAAGTGGTGGCTCAGTGCTTGGAGTGCTTGCCAGGCATGCCCGAGGACCTGGGTTCAAACCCCAGCACAGCTCAGACAACTGTCGGAGAAACAAGAGCCACATGAAAAAATAAATAAAATTGATTCCCCCTGCCCCCCACTGTCTCACAATCAAATGAAACAAATCCAGACCTTCCTATGTCTCCTTCAGAAAAATCAGGACAAGACTTTCCGTCCCTGGCTAGGTGGGGTCATTGCTCCTCAGTCAGAAGCAGCTACAGACAGATCTCATCCTCATAATAAAAAGAGAGAAAACAGAGGTAACGGAAGGACAAAAAAAAAATGAGGATTTGAATTCAGAAGTTCTGCATGTTTTTCCAGACCTGTCACTCTGTGAGACTGTGTCCCTTCCAGGCCTGATACTTACCAAATTTTTGGGAAAACTAAATCTACTCGTGCACTGTTAACTAAACACCCAATAAACTGATTGAGAGATAAGATATTCTGGCCAGAACAAATGAACCCTGGCACAGCAAGTGAAAGACACAGAGACAGCGTCTCTGTGTGTGTGTGTGTGTGTGTGTGTGTGTCTCCCTGCCTAGAGCTGCCCAGCCCCTGAGTGGGCCCAGGCTTCTGGTAGGAGGTCAGCAAGTGCTGAGACAATACAAGGATCCCGCCTGGAGCTGGCCAGCTGCCCCCCTGGCCCACCCAAAACGAAATGAAGTCCCAGGCTGATGAGCTCCTTCTTGTATTAGGAGGAAGAGACAAGGGTGTGGTGTTCTCATGTATCTAGAGAATAGATTAGAAAGGAACAGAGCATTAATACAAATCTCCAGGGGTGCAGTGCCGGGCTTCCTGCCTCGCCCCCAAGGCACCCTCCGTCAGCCTTGAAACTTTCCTCGTCCCCTTTCAGGACATTCCGCCTGCATAGGTCAGCAGCTCTCTACTTCTCTTCGGCCAAGGCATCCCGGAAGAGTCCCCAGAGCCGGCAAGGACCTCCCAAATGATATTTCGATAATCGCAAACTTCAAGGGAGTTTGCATCACTACGGATCCATCAGACAAGGAAGATCAAGTGTGCCTGAGGATCCTGAGATGAACCAGAGCAGCAGACTCCGTGCTGACATCACCGAACTGACCCCTTTCCCGCACAGCAGCCCCTGACCACACCTCACCACATTTCCTTAAAAGAAAGGCGGGGAATCTGAGACCGCCTGCACCCAATCCTTAGTGCAGCCATCTAGGCTGGGGCTGGGGCATCCACTTCCGCCCCCAGTAAGGTGACAACCTCAGCATTTGTGTCCTTGGGCCAGCGGAGGTTTTCCAACTGTTGCCAGCGCGCACCACCCGTCAGCCAATCAGAGTCTGCGCGACGAGCGCCCCTGCCCGAGCGCGCGCACTCATTGGTTTCTTTTGTTGACACAGGCAGCTTGTAGGGCCCATGGGAGGGGTTGCTGGAGCCTCCAAGGTGTGACGGCTTCCAGGGGCTTTTTCTGAAATAAGCATCTTGCAGTGCTAGCCACCAAGCCTTTCCAGGGGTCATAGGTCACAGAAATCAACCCCTGGCTTCTGTCCCGGACCCACAAAATCCCTATGAACTTCGAGGGAGGCAAAACGAGGCCTAGGGACCTTTGGGTTTCTTCCTGCTCCACTGCCTGAACCTTGGGCATCAGGACAGCGTGTACGTGGGGTCACCATCAACCCCACTGGTGGCAAGACAGGGGAGATGGGGTCTGGTGGGCCAGTTGAGGAGGGCCTGGACAGGGCCCTGCAGGTCTTCTTCCTGAGAGGGAAGCTTTGGGAGGCGACCTGATTATATGGGTGGGGCCAGGCTAATTATGGTAGCGGATCTGTCCCAAAGAGCTGGGCAGGGAGGAAGACCCCGTGCTACTTCAAGGAGGTCAACTAGGGAGTGGTTCCTCGACTGGAAGCAAGTGCTGGAATAGAATAAAGATTTCTGGACCAGGAACAGGACAGTTAAGGCACCTGCCACTGGAGTCGGGACTTAAGTTTGGCAAAAGCGAACGACACACCTGCACGAAAGAGGTGAGGCCTCTTTCAAGAGCTAGGCTTGAAGCCTTCCGTGGTTCTAGGTGGGCCTGAAGGCCAGTGATGGTGAGGGATTCCATTTCAAGTTGAACGAGAGGGGCGGGGCCACTCAGAGGCTGCGACATGTTCTTCTCTCCAGGGATAGCGCCCTTTTCGTGCAAGCCTTACTGTGTGTGGTGGCCGCCCTTCAGGTAAGAAAATCAGCTGATCCACCGCCTGACTGGTGGGCCCGGGACATTTCCCTGCCTTGGCCTCCCCAATGCTCTTGTTCTTCCTGCTCGCAGTTCCAGTAGACCTGGCAGTTCCAGTAGACCCACACACCTTTAACTGCCTGTCATTCTCGAGGTCACCCCTGTGCCTGGACTGCGGCTGGATGGGCGGGGATCTCTGACTGCTTCTGCCACAGCCCAGGACCAGGAACTGCTAAGGGGGAGCCCTTGAAACCAATCCAGGCATAGGGACCCACTGTTCCCTGTGATACCTGATGCAGGTGAGATCTGCCCCAACTAGGGTTCACATGACTTGTGTCTAGGTATTTGTCCAGGGACCAGGCCACTCACACCCTTTCCCTGCTCTGCCACCACTTCTACCCTGAGCCCACCACCATTAACACTTCCTTTGCCCTGTCCCTTTGTGTGGAAGGCTTTCCTGGACCTTCAGAGTTGACCACCTGCTATCCTCAGTGAGGTCTTCCTGTCTCCATCTAAAGCTACAGCTCTTCCTTGTGGACGGCCCTTT